>JAUMHA010100959.1:1226-11859 GCA_032359765.1 Saxidomus gigantea
ATGTTTATTATTTCCTTGCATTTGAAATAGAAGAAATATATTCTGACTTTATTCCTAAGTTGCGGTAACGTAATGTGAAGTTTTTTTCACATTTTCTTGTATCTCATTAACTGACAAAGGTTTAAGAACCCGTTCTGTTTCACTGTGAAATATTCAAACTACGGTGTTTCTGTCGAACAAACAGGGCATTCGTTTTTGGCATCGTCAGTATTTATGAATACGACAGATTGCCATGAAATAAATTATGAAGAGCAACACACACCAATCGGAAGTGCATTTGTCTGACCACAAACATGTTTTTAAAACAGTAATCAATTACACTAATTTGCTGACCTAACTGAAGCCCTGCCTTAAACCGAGGCAGTTTCGAGATTTAATAGACAGTGGTTCAATAACATTGATCATCCAAACTATGAACTGCTTCAGCCATGATCACACCGTATTTGTTTATTTTATGGCTCAACATTCAAGATGAGTCATTTAGTCCAGTTGGACTTGTCAGACATGAATGTATATTAGACTTGTCTTCTTCATTTTCAAGCTAAACATATATTGATATCGAAACTAGTTCAATTAAATGCTATGTTTATTTCAAAAACCAATAAAGTTCTTTAGTTTTAAAATGCCTCAGTATTTGCATGTTGGCAGGCCAGTGTATGACTTTGGTCGGAAGTGAAATATAAAAACCTTGAATTGGATACAATACCACTTTCCTTCCTTATGTAATGATCTCTTCGAATATATTTTAACATTAAAGCATATTGATCGATTTCAGATAAACTGTTGTTGAAGACTACATGTATGATGATATGCATGTCTACAGTTTTAGAAGTCCACACTATGCAAAACAAACTTACACATTAATAACTTAAACAGCCTTTCAACGTTAACTATCCCCGTTTCTTTCTTAACAAATTCTATTATTCCTTCGTTCTTTTTTAAATGAATAGTCCATCACAGTTGTACGTATTTTCTTTGTTTAGTTGTACGCTCTATTAACGTACTAGTAGAAACAATAATAATAAAAATAGCAGTCATTATTGTTTTGATGATAATTCAATGAAGGTACATGTAAACTTATTATTTTTATTGTAATAATTTTTAATCTAATAGAACATATTTATTTTTATATTTTTTTTCTTCTATCATTACATTGTATGGTCTGTTTTTGCACATGTCTACTCTGTATCAGCAGGCGTTTTAGAATTATGTAAGTAAGGAAGGTTTGAAAAGGGAAAATGTTATGTGAAATATCAAGTAAAGATTTCATTACCCTGTAAATGACCTATCCAGTATGCATTACGGTCAAATGACATGCTTAATATTTCATGAAAACGTGTAAGTGCTTACATATAGACATTTCTCTTATATACAAATTGAACTAGAAATAAACGTTGCAGTATAGGTGGAGTATTATTTTGTAACTAGCTTAGTCAAAAGATATGTTCACTATATTCAATAGAAATAGGGCTGTTTAACAGATTCATGTATTCTATGATTTGGTAATAATCATTTTCAAAGACAAAACTAAATGGCTTTTTAAGATAAAAATGGTCACTTTGAGAGATACATTTTATTTGCAAATGGTGATCTGGGAATGTAAATACCAAAATGAAATACTTTCAAGTGAATGTATAGCAGGAGAATATAATAATAAACAGAAAATTCTGTAATACCACAGCAAAAGACATTGAAAAAACAAGAACTGAGACAAATGATAATATATAATAACTAAAATTTCTATATCTGATGAAAAAACAACTGTAACGTTAACATACTTATTATCATGTTAAAAACATATATATTTAATTTAAAATTAAGGAAGACATGTACATATGTGAAAAAATGTAAATCAGAAAGATTCTGAATTTAATACGAGAAAGAAAATAACTAGAAAAAAGTAAATATCTGTACGATGAGTGTTCATAACATACAAACAAAAAGGTGTGAAATGTATTAAGCACGCGTGTTTCTTCATCCGTCCTAAAAAAACTTTACTTTAGTCTTTAATATTTCAAACGATTTTGCAACGGATATTTTTTCCACGCAGACAAATTTACGTTTTTTTCTTCATTCCTGACTTCTAAAAAGAAAAAGGTCTGTTTTACTAATCATGATTTTAATATAATTGCTTCATTCCTTTCTTGTGAAGTCATTTCGAACTTTATCTGAATAAACATTTTTCTTTTTTATCGTAGGAGTTACACACCTTTCGTATCATTTGCAACGAGCTGTAAAGTTGCTTGGGGAATTGAAACAAATTGACGGATGGTTTGGTAAATAAGATCTTTATTGGCTATTTACGACTGTTGAAAATGACAGTAGCTTTGAGCTTAAGTAAAATCTGGTTTACATTTCAAGTTTTCTACACAGCGGTTGGATGTGTGGTCCAATTGTGTGGTCCTGAAATTAAAAGTTTTCCAGAAATGTAGCTCGATAAAACGTTCGAGAGAACATTGATAAAATGATCACAAAGCCGAAAAGTGGTTCTGTTTTTGTTTTCTTGGCAACCTTTATAATGAACTACAACTTTCATTCAATTATAACTTCAACAGAAAGATATATTCCAGGAAACAAATACTTACTTTGAAGAGCCAGATTTCGGTTTCAGCAATAAAGGGAAACAAGTGCCATGTTAGATTCAGATGCCTCTTTACAGTTAGCTCCCTGTACATATCACTTACATTTTGCTGTACCGGCCGATGGTCAGAACGAGCCACACATATAAAACTTTTATGCCATCTTTAGAGATCTTGACTTTGTACATAACTTCTTTTAAGGTCAACATCAAAGACTTTCAAGTATTGTTCGACCCATTATCAAACATTTTATGCTTATTTTATGCTGTCGTAAAATAGCTTCGAGACCCAGTCTTTATTACCACGCAAAACGTAGTCAAACAAAAGAGGATAGCTAAAACGCTATACTCGCGTATGTTGATGAATATGGAAAATTTATATGCATGTAACTTGCACCCTTTCCTAACAGTGACGTTGGTAACAATTTAATGAGAGAGGTATAAAAATTATGTATAATCGGTACTGCTATTCTTGAAGCAATGCTGGTTGACTAGTACTTGATATTCTACTTGCAGTAAATATAATGTAACTGTTTTAATTATCAGTCTTTATGCCTAGTTCTAAATATATATATATATTGTATATTACGTCATAAATTGTGTCACATCATTGTTTATAAGATAAGGATCTAATCAAGCTCTCATTTTCGACAGATATATAGGTCAGAGGGTTATTAATGAGATATTACCGTTCAAAGTGACCATTATAATTTTTGGAAAGACATTGAGCAATTATTCATACTTTTAGAGAACTGGTTATTTCTAAAGTTATAACTAAAATATATGAATCTGTAAACCAGTTTTATACGTTTTGGATATCCTAGTCAAAAATTGATTCCCTAATCATTATGTAAGTTCTGCATTTATTTTCAGTTGTTTTCATAAAAACAATCTTTCTTACATGTCTTAGAACGCTCATAGTGTTTAGGCATGACCATTAAAATAGACATGACCATGTAGAACAAAAGCATAACTTTAATACAAAGTCTGACAACGAAATCAAAATAATAGTAATACTAGACAGTATATAAGTAGAAAAATATGAAAACGATGATTTCATCTAAATGAACTTTGGACTTGTTACTATTCTAATTAGCAAAATGATATGTAAGACTCAGTTATGAATACAACCGAATGCTGAATAGTCTGTTGACTTCATGACTTCATGTTCCTTCAGTGTGTTCAAAGAATAACAACTCCATCAATGTTTTTGTTTGTCCCCGAAAATGCTGTACAAAACCTTTCCTGTTATCTGCTGCAATAGTATAATTTAAACTTCTATAAACTTCTATGCAAAATTGCCATAACATGTTTTGAAAGCTTTACATATATTTCACGACTGAAACATGGTTTAGTCTTGCATGCCAAGGGAAACAACTTAAATAAAGAAGTTTCGTAGCCTTAAAGAGTGGTACATCTTTGATAGCAGACAGTGATATTTATGATATAGGCTTATGGTATCCGTAACATATCCTCAAACTAGCCACCTTCGTTAATCATATGCCAGCAATGGCAGTGAAATTTATCTTATACATTTGAATAAGTTGATCTATCTAAGTTTCGTCCAATGCCGAATTTTTCATATTCTGATTTCTACTTTTACTTTATATTAGGAGTATGGTGTAATTGATGAGATCATCAAAAATATATATACATCGTTAAAAAGAAGGCCATTGTGTTCAAATTTATGTTCTAAAGACTATCTTTTGGTGTTGTTTTTTTTAGTTTCCCGTCTTAAGGAATTCATCAATTACAGAATATAGATTATACATTTATATTTGATTTATTCTGAACGAGATAAGTCGCTTTCTTTGAAATGAGTTTAGCTCTTTTTACTGACGTAATATAATGCATGGTACCTCAGGAATGTACACTTGTCCCATTCGCACACCAATAACGAAAGTTTTTCGAATACAGACAAGTTTTTATAAATATTCCTTTACGTTTAAAAGCCCATGAGGGCTGGTAATAAAATGTGATGATGAACACTGCCTAGAGAAAACCTACTAACGTTGGTACATGTAGTACTAAAATACACATGTATACATGTTTTTGCACTGTCTTACTGATAAAAGTTTGATCACTAGTTATCTGTGTCCCGCAATGCATCACATATTAAAACAGCTTAACAGTCTCATAACTTTTCAGTACTATCAACTTTGTGGCTGCTGGAATATCTCACTCTCAGAAAAAAATCCATACCATAAACACTTTTAAGTAGTCACAACAATGTGATGATGATGATGATGAACAAATTTCATTGGCCAAAAATTATGTGTTCCTTAATCAGTACATTTCAGTGGTAACAATTTTCCACCAGTATATACATTTAAGCGGTCACAATGGCTCACCAGAAAACACATTTCAGCGGTCACTTTGTTTCATAACTTCATTGTCAGGTAAGCCTTAATACATGTTAAGAATAAAACATTGTCAAACTTGTTTTTAAGCTGACACATCAGTGCAACTATGAACACATTCATGCAGTCATAACAGCTAAACACTGATCAAAATGGCTCACAAAAACAATATCTCACCAGTAAGAACTACAATGTATTAGACTTAACAACTTCTGTCATATAATGCTGTCACAATTTCATTGAATTATGTGTGCACACTGTCAGAACGTTAACATGTAGCCATAACATGGCATATGACATGATCTCCTTCATTAACAACTATTGCATCCGTCTGTGTAGTGGGTATACTACTACTCTGTCCTTTAATCAGATTTTGTACATTTGCAGTTTACTTTTTTCACTTTCTCACTGCCATTGTCAAACTATGTAGTTTCATGTTATGATTGACATGCGACTTCGTTTAGGTCTCATTTGTTCTGAGTTATCGTATTTTATGTTTCAGTCTTTCTCAAATTGTTCAGTACATGCTAATTTATAAAATGTCAATTGATTGTTTGAGGATATTTGTTTCTTTCTGTTTATTTCTGGTCGTTTTAATCAGGTCAATTAATTGATATTTTGACTGAGTGAATGAATCCCATTGGTTCATTCATGGTCATATCACAATATTTTGGCATGCTTTTGGGAGTTTTATTGGCTGATCTGCAGTTGCAATGCGAGTCACATTAAGGTAGCGACATTATTTGTCTGGTGTGATGCTGCAATGTTGTGGTCACTATCCACTCTGGTCTTCTAATGCAATGTTTTCGACATTACCTTGTATGCTTGCACCATTTTGCGTCGAGACTAACTTATTCCTGATTTGTTTCTGTATTGTTGTCAACATTTGCCTTGTTAGGTATAGAAGACTGTGGTAACTTAATATATCTGAAAGTAACCAAAAGATATTAAAGAACTTTCAATATGCTTATATTTCGAAATGTCAAAACATTAGCTCAGTGAGAAATATGCAAAGCAATACACAGTTGAAAACAAATCAAGTATAGCAAAATCAAAGTGTAAACGTTTCATGGCAACTAAACTTTGTCTATATGTGATCAAACAAAGCATACGCTAGCTGCAGTAATCAATATCATCGCAATGGTTTCTAAGGGGGGAAACTTTAGCATTCATCATTCATTTTACATCGAGTTATTCCTTCCCTTTAGTTACAAAACATTGCTGTCGAAGTGTAAGAATAACTACTTAAAGTAGATGAACAAAAATAAACTGTTTACGTAAGAAAAAAGTGACGATATATTTGCGGCTTAACGAAACTCACATAGTTTGCAAGATATTTATGAGATATAGCGTTACATAATAAGTGAAATCACATGTCATGCTAAGTATTTTACAAAGTAAATATTATCTACACATTTTAGTTTATTATGCCTTTCAATAAAACCAAATCGGTCGCCTTTTACAACCGACGTTTTATGCGTTTTCGTGCATTTTATGTGCTTTTCTACTTTCTTTTCAGACAAAAAACATGTGGAAGTTATTCAGAGTAAAACCCAAAGCTTTGATTCTGTTTGGATATATGCCACCGTGAGGAAGTCAGGATATTAAAGATAGTTATCACAGAAAGAATTCACAGGAAATATTACAGAAATCCATTCAGAAATGTGACGTCATCATCTCAGACACGCCTTCAAGAGATAAGGTAGGCGTTCACAATTGCATATACATGTATTGGATTACATAACATATAAACTTGCTGTTATAAAGTTATTAAAATTAATGAAAAGTTTCGAATAGGTAAATGATGAATAATTACGACAATTTTATGTATGCAACTAAATTAATTGATTACACAACCTAATATACAGTTTAGTATTGGTTTTGAAGTCTATTAACATTAATAAAAGTGTGCAGACAAGCCTAATCCTAAACGAGGTTAAAGTTCTCGACAACCAAAATCTAACTGAAGAAATATGTTAAAAAGCGGCGCTTTTCAATGTTTATAGAAGTTCACGTCCCTTACCTACCACATTTTATGAAAACAGCTCAACTTTTAATAATAAGAAAAGCAATACTATCTGATCGATAAAATAATAATAACAATATTAAAATGATGATGTTGGTGATCATGATGATCATGATTATGAAGATCATTGTTATCAAAATGTCCAAGCGAAAAAGTCAATACTGTTTAATGTAATAATTATAATAATAATGCTGCTGATGATGATGACTGGGGATGTTTCTAGGCGCTTTTCAATGATGTTTATAATAGTTCACGTGAATTACCTTCCACATTTCATGAATTCAGTTATGTTTTTTTAAGAATAAGAAAAACAATACTGATTAAAAAATGATAATAATATTAATACGATGATGGTGATCATGATTACCAAAAAGCCAAAGCGAAAATGTCAAAACTGTTGTGTATAATAATAATAATAATAATGATGAGGATGATGATGACTTTTATTATTATTATTAGTAGTAGTTTTATTATTATTATTATTATTACTGCTACTATTATTATAAAAGTAAAAGTAAAAGTTAAAATGTCATAACAGGTATATTAATACGGAAGAAGAGAATAAAGAAATAATAACAAAAAGAAACGGTGTGTAGACGGCACTAATTCTAATAGATCTGTTACTCAACATCGACTGTAACTTATTAATCGTAATAACAAGATCAGCATAATGATAATGAAAATTAAGATATCATTTTTTCTTATATATTTCAACTGATATCTTGAAAGACTACTATTCACATGATATTTTTATAAGATTTCATTTTTAACACGCATATAATGTGGCCAGAAATATAAATAACTTATATATTATTTATCAAGAACAAAATACTGATGAAAAGTCACTAACAAACATTAAATGATAAGTTTGATTGTACCTACTCGCATGTCCGGTCTGTAAAATACTGTTAAAACATGCCCAAGAAAAAAACCTTCTTGTGCGAAGTCTAACCGAGTTATTTCCCTTCCGTTTGTTCGTTATAACATGTTAACAAAATTGTGAACAATTATGTGGAAAAAGAAAAACCCGCACCTGTCTGCATAAGCACCTTTCACCCTGTAGTTGGCAAATGCATACAGCGTTCTTCTGTCAAAACCTTTTTTTTTTATTTCCAAAAACTTCTTTTTTAATTTAATTTATTTTATGTCGAGCTGAACTGGTCACACTCATTTAGACTTAAAGAATATCGAGAGAAATTATAATAAGCATTCTTTCCTTCTAAATTTGTTTTCACAAAAATCTTCCAAATATATGCAAGATATTACATTAAAGCATTTTGTTATAGTGTATATTTTGTTTACACATAGTTATTTGGTTATCTGGATACATAAATAAATTAAATAATAAAAAAGTACTATTTCTGATGTTTTATTTACTGCATTAAGGGAGCAGCAGATTTCTGTGAATGAACTTGTATTGGCTTGATTTTTCTATCTAAATACATTTTTCACAAATAAAGTATAATTTCATTTAGGGACAACACTAAAAGATCTTGATATGGCAATCACTTTTTGGTGTCAGTACAGTGTATAATTTTTCGATTGTACATCAATTTTACTTTTTAGAAATCTTTAAACGAACACATCCATGCATAGATCTGTAAAACACGAACATTTGACATATGTAGTAAATTACATGGCCGTATAATTTCTATGATAAAGTGAAAACCCGAGATGGGTATCGTCAAAATTAAATAAAATATTGTCCTTTTTAGAAACCGCTAGCTTGCGTAACATGTATCATAAAATTGTAGCTGTAAATTGTAACAGTGGGGATTCAAAGTCACAAAATGACCACACATGAAAAGGTTAGATGGAAAGCTTATTTAAAGTCATATCCTGCATGATATCGGGGCATAAAACTCCGCTCAAAAAGGTGGTTTTCAATTAAGGTGTGAAATTAACACGTTGTCGTTTTTACCTGAACATAATGTGTTCTAATTAAACAGGCTCATAAAACTATTCTTATTTATTCTTACAACATTTTGAAATTAGACGGGTATTAACTTTACAATTTTCTCACACATTTTCAATTAGTTACAATCCTGAAAATCTCCAGCTAGATGACTACACGTGAATAATTATGCATTTATTACCCCATAAAGTAAATTGAATTCTGTAAGAGATAGGTCTTAAGTTGGATCGCTGAAAACGGTGAAAAATGTGGGTAATTTTCATTAATTACAAGACACCTTGTACACCGTCAGTTGTGTAGAGGAATTACGCACACGATTTAAATAAGTAAGGATGCTCTAATATGATGCAATGTCATTTTGATTTGTTCTAAAAGTAGTTGAAAACCATGTTAAATTACGTTTTTGTTCAAATGATGTGCATTATAATATAAATTATATTTTTCTTTGCAATGTGCCTATAAAAAAATGTTTATCTAACAAACTTGGAGATTTAGACACAGATCAACTGTGTAATACATTAAACGCAATTTATTTCCTTTTCACACAATCAATGAAAAGTTTCGTCTCTGTTCTGTTATGATTATAATGTTTCTTTTTTTATTTGTTTGCTCCTGTGAACTATTTATAAAAAGTGGTAATTTGAACGTTGAGAAAATTGCAAAAAAATAAAATAATTTTAGATAAGGACTATTCAGAATATTTCGTCTCCTCCTTATTTTTGTCTAAAAGTAAATAAAGTATACATAATTTGATATTTATTTACTAGTTAAAAACAATATGACAATAACTTTTACATTGAAGCCGGCTTTACTGTGTTCTACAATTTTGTCACATATTAAGTTCATCAACATTATCAAAGTGTAAATAAACACTTTCTAACGGTCTGCTTTCCCAAAACTTTTTCATATTCAAGATCATGAATTATCACGGAGCATTTCTACAAAAGAAAGTAAAAATATTACATATTATTATAAGTCATCAAACACTTGTGACTTAAGAATTTGTTTTAGTATAACATAAGGGAAGCTAGGAGATATTTGCGTGTTTTTTTTTATAGATGTAAGTTGCAAAGGTCATGTAATTGCAGTTCGGGATATTTTTCGTAAGCAAATATAATTTTATGAAAATAAGCTATTAAATTAACTCGAACAAAAAACATAAAAAAAATAATGAACATGTTGTATTAAACAAATGGGTTGAATATATCCTGCCAAAATAAAAGTGACAGAAAAAAACGAAGATACATTTCTTCATCACTTTTAACTTTCTCCACCTTTAAGTTTATATACATTTCAGCACAAATAAATCATAACTTTCACTGTGTAGATCTATTACTATAATATTAGTAAAATAGGTATGATTTTCTAATCAAAACTTATTTCTTAATTTAAACACAAAAACACTACTGTATTCTTAGATAGACAGTTAAATTAGGTGAACTTTATTATATTGTCTTAAAATAGAAAAAAAGAATGTTTTTATGAACTTAATTTATATGTATAAAGCGGGTCAATACACGTGTTCGTACAGAAGAGAACAGACAGTACAATGTATACAGCTTTTAGCAACTGCGAGGAACCTTAAACGCAACCTGACTCGTAGTCAGTCACTAAGACATTGGCAATCGTTTTTACAATCCTTTTTATATAAGCTAATTACCGAGATAAACTTGACACTCAGTGTGAGGAAAACACTGCTTTGCATTATATACACTGATCACATATGAAGAACAGAACAAACTTAAATGATACAA
>JAUMHA010101070.1:0-32663 GCA_032359765.1 Saxidomus gigantea
ATTAGGTAGCCATTATCCGTAAACGTCATTAGTACATAAACATACATACTTCATATCTTAAGAACCGTCCCTATCCCCTAAAAGCGGTCTGAGCTAACCCTAGAGTACAAATACCCAATATTAAGTAAATATTTTATCACCAGCCTCTTAGTCTTCAATCATATCATAATAGAACAACTGTAGTATCCGAAAGCAACCAATTGAAATAACTTTGTACTTAAGGACAAAAGTTCTGTCCGGTTCAAAATTGTTTCATTAAATTTTAATTGTACTTTTAATTTTTTTATTTGCAAATTTATATTTTGAGACTACTTTCTACATCACAAGGTGTTAGGAATTCTATACAAAAACATTCAATCAACCGTGACGGCATGAACCATGAATTTCACATTTTTCTAAATTTTTATGTACATGAAGCTTATAATTACAAACATTTCAAGTGATTTTTGTTACCAAAGGATAGTCCTATCGAAAGACGTAAACATTTAGACAATAACTCAACGTATGTTGTTATTACAAAGCTTTCATGATAGCAAAATTTGCGCGTTTAATACCGACTGGAGGTCAGTGAGAATACAACACATGTTGCACGTGCGTTAAACGCCCACGAACATTCTATTCGACGTCACGAACATTGAAAATGTGTAAATTAATTCGAAAATGATGATATTTTTATGCTTTTCTAGTTATTAATGAAATATCCAATTTCAGGTTTGTGTTACTTTAATTATACCGGACAGAACTTTTGTTTTTAAGTATATAAGTACATGTACCAAAGATCGATAACTTTCTTCCATTTGTTACGGATAGAAGAAGATACAAACATCATTCCCTTAACAGATAAATGACGAGTATGAAAGCATTGAATATATCATGCCTGTACTTTATTTGTTGGAAGTTTATTATTGATCTGTCTTTAGAGTTCAGTTGATTTCTAGCAAATTACGAACATTAAATAATCAATCAGCTTGATGGATGATTAGAATCCATTTCATGATTGAAACGAGAAAGGTTTGCATCTGATGCAACTTTCGAGTAGTCGTTAGTTTTAGAGATACTACGTGATTTGCAGAAAACGGACACTCAGGTAGGTACGTTAACGTTTATCAAAAAGGCAGTGACCGGACACCTAGTCTTTTGGTCTTGGTAGTACATATATTTCATACGAGGCGCTACCTAGAAATGGTATTGTATAATCATTCATGAAGATACATAATTTGTAATGGTTTCCTTGTTTATAAATATTAGACAAGGATCACAGTAGTAACCTGTTATTAACCACTGCATTCTTAAAGGGGTGTTTCCGTTCAAAATTACAATCAAAATGTTAAAATAAAACATTAATCAGTGATTTATACTTCAAGAATGATAAACATTGTCATAGCTATAACCCAAAAATAATGATTTGTATAACAGTTTCATTCACATTGAATGAAACTGTTATCTGTGCAAATCTTTTTTTAACCATCCTAGTCAAAAAAAAATCCAACCTTTCGGTTATGTTTATCTTAATTTGTATTTGTCAATAACAGAAGTATCCATTGTTAGTAATGGTGCCACATAGCTTGTACTTAACTGATAGGAGTAAATTTTGTCATCCTTTATGACTGGCCATATTTTTCACACGTACCGCGAGTAGAAAATAAATATTCACCAGTTACGACGGAGTTTAATCGCAAAATATATTTTAAATCCACGTTTTAAGATTCAGATAAAAAAAATATATTTTTGAAACAATTACGTTAACAATACAGCGAGGAAAATGTTATGACTTGTGCAACATGTATTAAACTATTAGAAATGAAAAAAACAAACGTATGAAATATGTGTTCGGCTACCTAGCCTTTTGTTCTAGGTTGCCGCATCAGGTTACTTTGACCAAAAGCCTAGGTAACCGGCCTATCAAAAAAGAAAATTCGGACTGTGTAACGAATGTCTAAATTGAAGTTCACAGATTTTGTGCAGCCTTGAACACATGTACATGTCAGAAGTTACAGCTGAAACATATACAAAAAGTTACATATGTTGTATATAAACTTCGTGTGAGGTTACAGGGTGGAGTCAAGTATCACGACTGAATCTGTTTAAAGAAATTTTAATGCAACTTGTTGACGTGTAAGTGACTCAGTCAGTTCGAATGTAATGTCCGAGTCCGAGTCGACCTCAACAATTGAGAGTTATTTTACCAGACGGTCATAAAAAATGTACAGTAATTTTGGTCAAACAGATTAGAATTGTACATGTAGCTGGTTTTTTTTGTTTGAAAGATGTTAACATTGACAATGTGTTACAAAATGTTACCTTGGACATGTTGGCAAAATCATTAAATGATCAAATACATTAAAAAAAATTATGGCTGTTTAAAGAGGTGAACATCTGTTAACATGGTTTCAATAGCAAAAATTATAACGCTTTCCTATAAATGAAAATAATCTTTGAGGCTGTTTTTTATTTCTATGCTGTCCGTTTATATTTATTAAGTAGAACATCTAACTTTAAACATGTATGCTTCGACTGAAGGAATCCATCTTAAAGCAAGACATTGTAATGCAACTTTTAACTGTTGCAGTGATAGAGATTGCTTTTAGCTTCTAGCTATAATATATCCGATATGTGTTAGGCTTCTAGCTATGGAATATCCAATATATGTTAGGAGACGCATGAATAATCTTCTGCCAAAAGTTTTACATGTGGTTATTTCCCTTCTTTTTAGTAGAAAATAATTGAAAAGTACCAAGCTGATTCCTTTATTGCTTAGATTTTAGAAATTTATGTTTTTATAATTTTTTATTCAACATTTTTCTGCATTTTCGGTTTTTCAGTTTAGAATTTTTTTTTTATTTATCTGGAGTAAGAGCAAATAATCATTGACACAAACAATGATATAAATTAAAGTACGTCATGTTGTCGCAATATGATTTGGAGAAAAAGCAGTACATGCATAAAGGTAAACAAACAACTGTTTGGTAAACCAAACAGTGGAGATATAAATATAGAGCAAAATATTTCTGAAATATTCGTCCGTTACGTCAATTTGCACGGCATCTTGTCGCATACAGACATGACTCAATACAAACAGATTAAGGTATAAAACTCATTTTTTTAAACATGGAGATAGAGCACGATTAGATTCACACGACCACCTTCTCCTGCTATTTTCTTTGCCTGATTCTTACACTGCGCGTGTTATTAAGAAAATAACTCTTAATAAACATTATTTCACTTTTTGATTTGTTTAAGAGAAAGCTTGTTGTATTAGTCCCATTGAAATTAAGATTCGAGATCCCATTCAGGAATGTTCGCGGTATCTCTACATTTCACGAATATATTTTGCAGGTTGGTAAGTCCCGGAATTAGCAAAGTGTGCTACGAAAGGATATTTGAATCGTTATAACTAGAAGAGAACAATAAACCAGTAAACTAGTAATTTAAAAATAAATGCGATAAAAACATATGATTAAACATAAAATATGATTCGTTAACACCTTAAGCGTGTCTCTTTGCTATTTAAAAAAAAATGTGATCAAAATAATTGATATTGCAATTTGGAAAATGTTTAGCTTACTATACGAATAAAGTCACATTGTATATTAAACTTGCATCGTTTGATTCGCCTGACATCAATGTTTGGTTGACTGCATCTGTCAACGCGCTGTGTTGGAATTCATTATGCGTCTGGCCTGTAGAACACTTTTTTAAAAATGTAGAATATCAACGCAAATGAAGTGAACTGCGCAAAGAATCAGACAAACAATACATTCAAGTAATTATTAACCGCAGTTCAACATGCAATGTTAAAATGTTTAAATGACAGATTTTATGGAAAATCAAAATTCTTCAGCATATTAAGGCCAAATTTGCATATATCAACAAATTAACCTCGTATCGTTTAAGGTGTGCCAGGAGAAACTGTCAATTTTATATTTTGTTACGAAAACGTTCGATAATTTATTAGAGACAAAATGTTTTGAGAAGTGACTTTAAATAAGGACATTAAGATTTTGACGTCAAATGCTGGAAATACTTGCGAATAACAATTCTATTTAAGAATGCAGACAGGGCAAATGTTGTTATACGCTTAACATAGTGATAGTTTAAAGTTATTTATTACCCTTCAAAATGGGTATATTGAGTTATGGTCAAGAATGATGCTGAAAACACAGTGGATGCTTGACAATCATGTAAGAAGTGAGTTTAACCAAGTTATTTCTCTTATTGCGCCAGACATACATAACCAGTTCTAAAGGGTGATTTTTTTTTATTTTTGACTAGGATAGTCAAAATTTCCTCTATAGTCAATGTGAATGAAACTATTATACAGAGCCATATTATATATATTTTTTATAAAGATATGGCAATGTTCATTATTTTAGGAGTATAAATCATTGATTAATGTTCTATTTGAAATAATGATGGTTATTTTGAACGGTAATATCACTTTAACCAATAAAGTAAAGTCTGCTTGCAAAATGAAGAAACACCAAACAACAAAAACAGAATTGCAGAATAATTTTATACATTATGTCATGATAAACGTGACATATTTCGAGCTCAATCAAGAAGAACATTCATATACTGTAACTGGATAAATTCAAAGGAAAGAACAATTTACTATTTGAAGATCAAGAATACATTAAATATACATTATATCAAACTATGTAGAGATTACTGCTATGGCCCACCTTATACTCTTTACAACATCACATAAAAATAATTATGACTATGCAGTCGTATTATTGCATCAGACACTTTTAGTTTTTATTGTTTGAGAAATCATAGCATAATAATGAAGCCGAGTATGGTGCTTCCTATAAATTTACAGCTAACCACAATAGGAAGGTCGGAGACAGAATGGCGGAAACAATGACCAAGACTGAAAAGCTACTTTAGTAGTTGGCGACCTTTATTCCGTGACTCCCGCCATTTCTATCTAATGGACGGAAATTGTGTTTCTTTGGAAGCACGTTCTTTGACGACAACATTAGGAATGGAAAAAATAAGTAACTTCTTTTAAGTACTTATTGATTAATATTGACGATATTGTAGACGATCGAGACCAGAAGAGCAAAAAGTCATTAATTTGTAAGGCTGAGCATAACTATTGCAGTATTGAAGTTATTCTTAAAGCATTATCTTTGTATTTATTGCGACACGAGTTACACTGGAATGAGAAATAAAATGAAAAACCAAATGCTAATCACTGCTTCATGAATGTCCAAATGAGACAAATAACTTAAGAGGCATTTAGCAGAATATAAATTGAATTTTGCATAGATATTTCCGGCTTTTCGTAATACCGAGCATTTATATCGATTAAAATACATCTTTTATCGCTTTTAGCAATAATACCGGTAAAATCTAAAATCAAAAGCATTCAATTAAATGAAATTACAATAATCTGGTATTATGAGCGAAACATTTAAGGCTTGGAAATCATGATCTTTCACAGTTTATAGAGACGCTAGAATTAAATGAATTTATATCACGCAGTAGCGTTTCTATTGCATAATGCATTAGTACTAAAATACCGGGTTCTGCACCAGAAACTGATATTACTATAATTTCAGAAGACTAATGATAAAAGGTATGCTACATTTATCATAGCAATGAATAGAAATTACTTCATTCAACACGGTTGTTTTCTTTGCAAGGGTCCTTATGCTAATATTAAGTTTCCAAAATGATATATTAAGTCATTAAATGTAAAAGTAATTGATAGAATCAACAACACAAGGGAAAATTAAAATAGTTATTTGAGAAAATCTTTTGCAAATGTTGGTGAATTTGGTTAAAAGGCACCACTGCACTACATGGTTAAACCAGGATTTTGAAAGCATTTGCAACACATTATAATTGAAAGCGTATAATTTCAAAAATAAAGAAATGCTTTACAGGAATTTAGACTGAAAGTTAATTTCAGAAAATTGGATGAACCTTATTTTTCCAGCAGATTCTTAGGGCGAGCAACAACGTTAAAATATAATGTACACTCTCAGAATTTTGGTACCAAAATTCTTTCTAAATAATTCTCGGTTTAACTGTCTGATCAGTTAGATAAGGTTCGTAATGAGAACAGTTTTGTTATAGCCTTTGGTATCTGTTCAACTGATTAGTCTACTAAATATAAATCTAAAGACAATGCACATAGGTCTTCCGTTCATAATAGGAAGCAATCTTCAATTTGTCTGCCCATTTCGATTTAATCTATTGTAAGTAATAGACATATCTTGTTATATATCTGAAGTGCAAATTGATCTGTAAATTTAAATAAGTGTTAATAAATCATTCATACTTGGAAAGATGCAATCTGCAATGTTTTGCTTAGTTGGTGTCTGTTCAAATGACAGGAATATAGCTTCGTGCGATCATTCTAGGAGATAACATTATATTTTAATTTAAGTTTTTAGCTATTTTCTTCAGTGAGGGATCGCTCATTGTACATGGCGGCAAAGAGAGATTATTTTGTAAGAAATAAGTAGGCATATTATCGCATATCGAAATTGAATATATGAAACAACCAAAAGCAAGAAACTAGCAAAACGGGCAGTGTATTATGAAAGAGAAAGCGAAAGCGAAACTTTATATTCAACTCAACTCAACTAGTTTATTAGTTTACTAGTATATATGAAATATAATATATAGGATATTATTTTATTTTGTTTACTAATCTTGCTCTAAATCCTGACAAATGTTAGGCGAAAGAATGGATAAATATATAAAACAAGAAGAATTGAACATGTGAAACATAGATTTTTTCTTTATCTTTACTCAAGAGGATTGAAATAGTTTCAAAGACACATGTTATTGGTAACACGAAAAAATGTAGACAAAAATACCATTTTGATTTTAAAAATAGCCATCTCATATATATGTATGGTATCTAATTTCACATTCTAATTGGAATTCGTTTTTTTATGTCACTTAGTGGGGGTTTACATATAGCAAGTTTCTTGTACAAGACATTAAGATAAAGTACTATTTATGCCTTGTAAAATATTTTTTTATATGTAAACACCCACTATTGAGCAACTTTTGTCAGAATGTATGTAACATAATACGAAATAATTTGAAACTGATATTACTATAATTTCAGAAGACTAATGATAAAAGGTATGCTACATTTATCATAGCAATGAATAGAAATTACTTCATTCAACACGGTTGTTTTCTTTGCAAGGGTCCTTATGCTAATATTAAGTTTCCAAAATGATATATTAAGTCATTAAATGTAAAAGTAATTGATAGAATCAACAACACAAGGGAAAATTAAAATAGTTATTTGAGAAAATCTTTTGCAAATGTTGGTGAATTTGGTTAAAAGGCACCACTGCACTACATGGTTAAACCAGGATTTTGAAAGCATTTGCAACACATTATAATTGAAAGCGTATAATTTCAAAAATAAAGAAATGCTTTACAGGAATTTAGACTGAAAGTTAATTTCAGAAAATTGGATGAACCTTATTTTTCCAGCAGATTCTTAGGGCGAGCAACAACGTTAAAATATAATGTACACTCTCAGAATTTTGGTACCAAAATTCTTTCTAAATAATTCTCGGTTTAACTGTCTGATCAGTTAGATAAGGTTCGTAATGAGAACAGTTTTGTTATAGCCTTTGGTATCTGTTCAACTGATTAGTCTACTAAATATAAATCTAAAGACAATGCACATAGGTCTTCCGTTCATAATAGGAAGCAATCTTCAATTTGTCTGCCCATTTCGATTTAATCTATTGTAAGTAATAGACATATCTTGTTATATATCTGAAGTGCAAATTGATCTGTAAATTTAAATAAGTGTTAATAAATCATTCATACTTGGAAAGATGCAATCTGCAATGTTTTGCTTAGTTGGTGTCTGTTCAAATGACAGGAATATAGCTTCGTGCGATCATTCTAGGAGATAACATTATATTTTAATTTAAGTTTTTAGCTATTTTCTTCAGTGAGGGATCGCTCATTGTACATGGCGGCAAAGAGAGATTATTTTGTAAGAAATAAGTAGGCATATTATCGCATATCGAAATTGAATATATGAAACAACCAAAAGCAAGAAACTAGCAAAACGGGCAGTGTATTATGAAAGAGAAAGCGAAAGCGAAACTTTATATTCAACTCAACTCAACTAGTTTATTAGTTTACTAGTATATATGAAATATAATATATAGGATATTATTTTATTTTGTTTACTAATCTTGCTCTAAATCCTGACAAATGTTAGGCGAAAGAATGGATAAATATATAAAACAAGAAGAATTGAACATGTGAAACATAGATTTTTTCTTTATCTTTACTCAAGAGGATTGAAATAGTTTCAAAGACACATGTTATTGGTAACACGAAAAAATGTAGACAAAAATACCATTTTGATTTTAAAAATAGCCATCTCATATATATGTATGGTATCTAATTTCACATTCTAATTGGAATTCGTTTTTTTATGTCACTTAGTGGGGGTTTACATATAGCAAGTTTCTTGTACAAGACATTAAGATAAAGTACTATTTATGCCTTGTAAAATATTTTTTTATATGTAAACACCCACTATTGAGCAACTTTTGTCAGAATGTATGTAACATAATACGAAATAATTTGTTTGCACTAGAATAGAGCCTGTTCTATTTTTTTCACAATTTCTTGGCGGTCAAATTACTCATAAGAAGTGTTTAATGGGAAACACAGATGTGGGAGAGGTATTTCAGGTACATTTGTTATAATTTTGTACACAATGGCTTGGTCAAAAGTCAACGTTGATCAAATGATTAAATTATACCAAAAAAGTGAACATCTATATGATACAAAGTACTATCACATTGAATGAAAAAGAGAGTTTTTAAGATGAAATTTAACAGACATTTTAATATGTATTGGTCATTCAATGAACGATTTTTTCTTAATAAGAACTCTCAATTCATTTCTTTTAAAGCATAATCCATAAATTTCATATTTCTTAAAATATTTAGAAACTCGTCTGCATGCTAAATACAGTATTTAGTGCTGATGACATCTTCCCGCTATTTTGTGATTAATTGTCAAAGCAATTTTTACTCAATATTGCGTTTATTATCTTTAATGTCTTGTACAAGAAACTTGCTGTATGTAAACACTGCCTTATCTACTGCAGTTTGGCAGATGGCTCAAATGCCTTGATGTGAATTACATAAGAAAATAACACAGTTAATATAAAATGTCAATGTAAATTGTATTGTTCAGCGAATCCCAACTGAGTGCGATAAAGATAACGACTTTGTCATTTTATATTAATTTTATTGGTGATAATAAACGGTTAATATCACCAGACAAAATAATGATTATAAAGACATCCTTGCGGCTGCAACCTCTCGAAATTTAAATTACTGTCATTGTCTTTACCATAATGCATCAATTATTCATTTCTCTAATTTACAATGGTCTCACCTTCTTCATCAGTTTTTATAGTAAATTGGATACTGTCTTTAGTCTTATCTATTCTTCATAAAAACTTTAAAGTGCTCAAAATGGATTTGAAATATATGATGTCAAGATAATGTTAATTAATTTAGCGAACAACTTATGTACTATGATTTTTCAACAGAAGGAACATGTTCCAATAAGTAATAATTATGTTTCTTTATGTTGAATATTTTGGAAAATACTTGAAAGGTTTAAATCTTATTTAGAACTGAATTAAATGTCATCATGAGTCTTTATTTTGTAAATTCAGACAAAAACAACGTCTTATAAAACTATTTTTACAGACACCATTTTCCTTTCCTGAACTTTTAAAAGAATTAGTCAAACCGCGAATAATTAATAACTGCTTCTAAAATAATAAACTGGAATTAAAACGAAATATGTTTGAAAAATGGTTCATTTTAAAACATTAAAGTTTTCTACATCTTAGTACTTGACAGTCAATAAAGAGTAGAAGTTAAAATTCATATTGCAGTTCCTATTACCGCCTGCAAAACGAAACTGTCATAACAATTGCGCTGCTTAATTTGAAAATGAAAAAGTCTCAATCTGTTAAGCTACGAGTAATGTGAATTATGAACCAAATTTTCGATCATTATGATAGAATCTTTGTACTACTTCAATAAAAACGATTAAAATAAGATAACGTCAACTTACAAGCTTCAATATTGCCAATACATCATTCGTAATTACCTAAATTAAGTGTAGAAATTGTATTGTATTACATTTCCTGGCTTATAAATTGAAATATGTGTCTACTGCTGCCGATAGCAATTGCACTGCTAAATTTAGAAATAAAAGTATCAGAGCCCCAAGTTTATAGTTATATGAAATTGAAAACCTAACTTTCGAGTTTTATGATAGAATATTTGAATCTTTCTTTCAATTTCAGACATTCATTACAACGGGCCAATGTTTACACTTCCGAGGTAAAGTTCATATGTGAGAGCCTTCTTAATATAAAACTACAAACACTGGATTGTGAAAATGTTATTTCATTTTAAATGACGCAAATTTGATATTAAAAGGGAAACAACTATTTACATAACACAAATCATAAAATCAAAGCTCACCACATAATTATGTGGATACTATAAAACCGCCAAAAGCAACATGGCAACATGAGATGCGTACCCACCCTATCAGGAAAACCATACTTGCTAGATTGTGTTATTACAAGCTTCACCATTACTGTTATAGTACATTATAGTTATAGTACATTATAGTTAAGGCTAACAATTATAGTTACATCCATTATTGTTAAGATAATGACATTCGCATTTTGATGTTTAAACTTAATGGACATACGAAATAAAATGATATCATCAGGTTCCGACGGTATTTAAAAACAGAATGTATTTTGCAGGTGCGAATCTAGACAAGGTCCAAGTGAGACTGCACATTTTGAGTGGGTGGGGGAGATGTGTCCCTTTCGGCCGAAGAAATGTTTAAAAGCTTCTATGAATGACATATTTCCTGTATTTTGATGTTCTCTGTAAAATCAAACAAGATATTTCGTTTAGATCTAGAGGCAAAAAAGACACTTCAGAATGGTTGAATTGACCTCAATGTATCTTTCACACGCCACATATTTTGCAAATCCCTGTAAGATTCTGTTTTCAAGTCTTATATACTGTGTCCTTGTAGAGTGTGAACAAATCTTTTCTTAAAATTTACCTAATGATATCAATAGATGTGCCCAGACGTTTGCCCACAGCGTGTCTGACCTTTTACTGTTTTATACATGTATGAACCGTGACTATATGTTTAATTCATCCGTCTGCTGATCTTAGTCGTGTTGAAATGTGTCTAATATTATTTCTGAAATAACGTTTCCATTCTTAACATTGTTACCATTCTCTTAAAATCAACGATTTTGAGCGGTTGCATAATTATTTTTGACTATATTAATTTTTACTAAGATACGTTTCAAGCATACGAAAATGCACACACTTAGAAAAAAACCCACACGGTTTAACATGGTTCTTAAGTGCGTGCTTTCCGTCAAATTTTGTAAATGTACATAAATCTTCCATACACAGAAAGACACAATCTGCAATTGTTCGCTCAACTTCGGAATGCTCTTTAATGTTGGCTTCTCTCTTATCTACGCCATATACTGCAGTTTAGAATATTTCATTATATAATCATCAAACCTCTTGGAAATGCTTGCGTCTCATGCGATTTGACGATTTGTAGGACAAATTGAAAAGAAAGCTTATGCAAGGAAATTGCTGCCATAAATTATCCGAGGATATTATCACCCATTGTAAATTGTTAATTTGGAGCTCATTTTATTGTATTTTTGCTATCTTTATTTCAATATTTTTTTCTACTTTTTCAATGAATTAGCATGGAACTTTCATGTATCGTCCTTAGAGAATTACAAATCAAATCCAAAATGAGAAAATTATACTAAATCTCTAGAATTTCTTTCATATTTTTTTTTGAAATCATTTATAATGAAACATATGTCATCACTGGATATGCAATCAGTGTCATAAGTAGAGCGGAGATGTAGAGGTTAAGGTGTCTGCGTTGCGATGTATATGCGTATATATGTAAAGTGGAAACCTTAATGGAAACCGGAGCGAAAGAATTAAGAAAACTGACAAAAATAAACGATGGTTTATACAGTAAACTCCTTATAAAAACACTCATATCCGGAGTGTGTTATATCCATATTTAATGAAGAAGAAATAAATCTTGCCAAGAAAATGTGTTCCTTTTATCCGGAATTTTGCTAAACCCGTAGTCGTTACTTACAGATTTTACTAGTTTGTACGTTCTGTACCTTTTACACCGAGTTTTGTTCATGTTATTGTTAATTTCCATGTTAACTTGAGAAATCTATTATTGATTTTTTTACAATTATATTTGTTCTGATACTTTGTTTCACTATTCTTTCTAACTGTATCTGAAAGAAATAACATGCATGCAAAATGGGAGCCAACAGGGGCCATGGTACCGGAATAATATACAAATAATGATATGATAGACGCCAGTTTTGAAGTTACAATTACATCCAACCTTTATCATTTAAATGTTCTTACCTTAATGAATAGAGATTACACCTGGATGTATGCGACTCTGCATGTAAAATTTGTTTAAAGATTTTACAAAAGAAAATCACTGTAACGCAGGTTTTTGAATGCAAAATTGACTAAATTAATAATGTTTATTACTTGCAAATGCAGTACAAAATATCTGAACACCAAAATACCAGTAAAAACGTTTTCAACTTTTATAGGATAAACGTCGCATGGTAAATAAAGTCGTGGAAACCGTTCTGCTGCTTTCGGTCAGTTTAATTTCCGATAACCTGTATATTAATAAAACTTTAAGTTACATTTTACATCACAACTTGTTATATTAAGAAGTTCTACTGATAAGCGGTGCTTAGGTTTATTGTAAGATATAAACATTAATATTGTATTTTTAAGATTAGCTATTCCAAATGAGTTAAATGTTACATTGTTGGCATAATTGTAAGAATTCATCTACTTAGTGTTTTCAAATAAAAATTGAAGCTGATTATCTAATTGATCTCCAAGAAAGTACTTGTTAATCAAAGTGAAATAGTTTACGATTAAGATTAGGTCCTTGATGTTCTTGACAAATATCATCTTCTAATTTCAAACACGCCCAAACGTTTGGACCTTACCATGTTAAAACGTGTTTTTTTATGTGAAGGTAAGACTCGAACTGCTCATTTTATCACTTTTAATTATGTTTTATTACTTAAAACATAACAGGGTATGTCAATTTGATAATGTTTCGTGTCTCTATTCGTTATGGTGCCAAGAGCGAACAGATAAAGGACTCAGGTAGCGATAGCTTTAGAACACAATGAATGTTTTAAACCCTATCATGCAATTCGGGGGCGATTGATATCAAATATTTAATAACAAAGGCATGAACTAGTTCTAGTTGAGTTCATTTGTCCTGATGCTACTTAAATGCTTACAAGACCTACTAACAAAATGAATATAGCAACACACACTTCAAGAGACGGAATTACGTAATTACTAGACTGGAGAAATCTTACCAGCATGAACTTTTCCAAGACAATTACTAGAATATTTACGCATTTTAAAAGATCTCAATTTACATAGTGTGTAATGGTAGCGAATGCGTAATTTTGTTAAAACTAGATAGTTTGGTACCTGATGTGACCTAATGAAGTTGAAACCACTTAACACATAACTTTTCAGTTTTAATGAAATACAAATTGATACAGAATAAGAGGAAAAGTTACCGCTTCCTTGATCTTTGCTTCTCTATAATATCTCAAAACAAGATCAAGTGAGTCTACCACCAGTAAAGCAGTCGAGCAGCATTAATACTTTACGCCTTCCTCGCTGTTTTATGGACAAAGTCGATCCTTCATGCCATGGCGGGCCAGAATAAGCAGTTAATATTACTTTACCGTCTCAAAGAAAAATCCAAGCTTTACGACAGCAACAAAACACTACGCTTGAATTTGATGTTTATATTCCAGCAAGGTGTCAAGTTTGCGTAATCGCTTATAAAAACCCGTGGGACTGAAATGCACTGAAAACGTCATATTGATCTAAATCCCAGACTATATGCATGCATGATAAATTTCATTAAAAGCGTCTCTTTCAATCTGATTCAAAATGTATCGTCTGCGATTGTGTCAAGTATTATTATTAACTTCAGATGGCGCTCTACAAAGACTTCTCCTACGTACGTTTAAACATCAACTCGCTGATTATTGTCAGTTATACTGGTATTTAAGAGCATCATGCGATTACCTATACATAAGGCTAGCTTTTTTATAATTAAAGACTAAAAGAAACTGACCAAGCATATAGTATTAGCACTATAAATACTTTTTACCGAACCTTATACCGGTATGGGAATGAATACTTTAGCTGGTTGGTATTCCATATCCGTGACATGATTCAAATATTGTGACAGTTTATTGGTGAAAATCACCCAACATTTCTGTTCGGTCTGCTAAGATATATATTCTACATATTTATCCTTATTTTTAAGCTTACCAAAATTAATTTGTCTCTTTTAAGTTCACTTGCCAAAAAAATAGGATAATTGTCAATGATAAATAGACCACTGACTATAGTGACGAGGCTCGAATAAGGACACAGACTGATGTAATTATGTATAATTTTCCGAAGTATTCACATTTGAAGTTGAAGTACTAATGGTGCTGATCGTGTGCCGTATAATGACAAATACAAAGAGAATTATGATTGATTACTGTTTATTTAAATAATTTGAATTTCTTATATCCAGGATCTTCTAAAGCTTAAAGTCTGAAACTGTAAATGAAGGTGACAACACGGACATCTTCAAACATCCCAACGAGCTACATTATGTCTCATACAAATTAGTATTGAAAGCTGAAATGAAATCCACAATCCACTGGGACCTGTAGACATTATTGGATTATGAGTTAATTTTGTCATTTGTCCACACACAAAAAAAGAACAAATTCAAGATAAAACAATGAATCATCACGGTATTACCGAAAACAGATGCATTTATATGGAACGCCATAACCGTCCTAGCATGACTTGTTTGCTTATATACGGTACACATTTTATTATATGCAGTAGATCTTTTATTATATGCAGTAGATATTTAAAGATAACAAAATCAATGCTATCACGGAATAAATTCTGATAATTCCGCACTTAACCGCGTAAAGACAGTACCACCACATTACCACACATAATGAACTATCTACCACATATAATTAAATATCTACTGCATATGATAAAAGATCTACTGCATATAATGAAATGTGTACCGCACATAAGCAAACAAGTCATGATAAGACGGCCATGGCGTTCCATACATTTTCGTAAGTCTCTGTATGTAATATATCGAATCATCATCCGCGGTTAAGTGCGGAATTATCAGAATTTACTCCGTGATAGCATTGATTTTGTTGTCTTTATATGAAATTTTATGGGTCATAATACGAGGACATCATAACCAGAAGAAAATTAGATTCGCTCAGGTATATCTTGCGGATACAACCTTACGACACATATTTGACACTCTTTTTTAATTACAAATAAAATATTCATAACTGTTATTTAAAATTTCCTTTTCCTATCTGGAACAGATGTTGTATAACATTGTATTTTTGGTATGGCTGTCATAAACCTTTCAGTTAAAAACCAAAACCGGCATCCCAGCGATACTTAACCAGGTCATCAATTTGCTTAACGAAAGAAACAGTTAAGTCTATTCCATTGAAATACTGTTAGTATCAGAATATGATTAGAAACAAAGATATTTGACATGATTATGCACACATGGTTAAACACATACATGTAAAACATGGTTAATACACGTCAGTGACGTAATTACCCCGCACGTGTTACTTATATCAAAGATATCTACCTTCGCTTTGGCAAATATGTAAACGTATCACTTTGCCATATAGGTAAACGTATCACTTTGGCAAATAGGTAAAGGTACATGTTGCCAACGCTCAGTCACTGTGAACAAAAAATGCATTATCTGTATATATATCTGCCTCATATTTTTGTATATTTATAATGTACAAACTATGTTCTATACATTAATACACTTGAAAAGAATATGTTCAAAAAGCTATTATCAGTTTTGAAGCCTATGTTGTCAAACTTCTGGGGACGAGACTGTTGATTCGATCAACCATGGAATTGTAACATATTTACATGTTAATGACAATTTCTTTAATAAGTATCAATCGAAAGATAATATGAAGTAAGTTTTTTTACAAAAGGTAAATTAGTAGTACTTTTAGATATTTGCAAAGTGTTATATTATGGGGGGAAAATATTGAAACAGTATTGAAACAACACTAAGTAATTATTTATTGCTACTTTTGAATTTTATTAATAATGAACCCTGCAGCAGGCAACAACGCAAATAAAGAGTATTTAAATAAATAATCAAGCAGGATTTTTAACTCCTAAAACATTCTATAAAATCAACGTATCGGCTTTCATTAGTCTGTATGAAGATCCTATATCCCATTACATGTTTACAAGTTAAATATTTGCTGATATCAGAAGTTGTTTTTAGGCACATACTGTACTTGATAAAATGTAAATTGATATGACTTTCAAATTAAGATTTAATCTAAAATGAACTGTACTGTAACTTAAGTGTGACAAAATGTTGGTAACAAACGTATTCTCCATTAAAAGTTAATGTAAAAACGTCGTATATTTGGCAAATAACAAAATAAAAAAAAATTGTTATTAGAGATGTACTGTACACGCTAGTGACTGATATGAAGATGGACAACGGATTAGCGATAAAATGGTGAGGATTCTCAAAGTTGTTACCGGTTTGAACATGAAATACCGGTAATTTGTTATAGATTTTTATACTTGATTTTTTTTACAAAACACAAATGCATACACGAATTGTTTTATACAAAGCTCGCTCATTTAAAAATTGACATATTGTTATTCAACGGATACTTCTATATATATTGTATATAAAATGCATTGCCTATCTAAGCGGTTGAACAGTTCTGAAAGGAGCTAAAACGTCTGATAAGTGATTTGGGGATATGTGACGGAAGTGGTTATTTCCTTGATCTAAATAAAACTCGTGTAAGCAGCCGGTGGCCATTTGTCACCTTTGGCGGCAAAAACATCTACATTTACATGTATTCCCTGCCTATACATGGATACTAGCATACCAGTTATATGCAGTAATTGCACACTCTATTGCGTGAGCAGAACGTATACTTTTGGACTGACTGAGTGGGTTTGTTTACTCTCAGGACTTGACACTGTCATATGACCGAACGTTATATGCCACCGATAATACACGGGTTTACAGTTTCGAGACCCAGTGTACAACGAAGATATCCGAAGCATATCGAGTAAACTGGAGAGTTATCTCCCTTGAATATCGAGTAAACTGAATGCATTATGCTTATACTCTATAGAAAATAAGTTATTTGTAAACTGTTCGTCTGACATGGTTGCTCGAGATATTGTCACAACACATACATCATTGGCAAGCTTACATTCTTAGTTTTCTAAAGATATGCAATTTGATAAAATTTATTTATTCACAAACATTGAATCAGTTGCTAAACCTGACTATATATCGGGAATTTTACGTAGAAGTTCCATAATTATAGTGATAAGTAGCCGGTAACATTTACAATAAAAATCGATAAAAATAGACGGGAAACAGCCCCGTTTGAAACTGTAAAGCCGTGTTGTTTTTGTTTGAGAATGCAACTCAGTTTGACGATTTGAGGCTCATTCGCTAGACAAATACAAATGTTACATCATTCCCATATTTATTCATTCCTTTTTTTTAAATGTTTTACAATAAGCCCTTTTTGACAAGACTAACAGCATGGGGTAGTTTCCCATTTTGAATTGTTTTATTTCATTTACAACACTTTCCTTCTTAAGGGAGAATTGCCACAGATGTTTTGTCATTTGTCGTCAGATTTATGATCTTCTTTATTTGTGATCTACAACATTGGAGATAAATCTACCACTCAAGCACAACTGCCAAACTGTTGCCGAAAACCATAACGGTAAAATATAAACACCGCTAACATGGTCGGAACAAACCAACCCAATTTGTCACCTTTTTATCCACATCTGAACAACTGGCAAGAAAATATAGGTTATTTTACCATTATGAGTAGAAGCGCACCAATCTACCTCTAAATTATTCCACTTGCTTTCAATGAAGTGTATACAATGTAATATGAAAAAATATTCCAGAAAATCTTTGACAAATAATAAAGATTTATGTGCTGAGATACACGATATGTTAATACGTACATTGTCATAAAAGTGAAAACAAACTTCACAACTATCTATAACACAATGTCTGAAGCCAGGCTCATTAATAATGTACTATTTTAGTTAGGGTAGGCATTCACTCCCAGTTGTATTCTTTTTTGTAGTAACCGTTTGTTCTATATGTTTTGAGATTAAAAGAAAAATCTTAAGATATATAGGTTTTAATTCTTTCTAATCAATATAATGAATATATAAACCTTTAGGAAGTTTGCAAAAAGACCAGCTAGAGTCATTCGCTTCATTTCATGTTAAAGTCGTTAAAATTATATATTTTGGAACACTTATTAGAAGCCCGAGACTAGAAAAATGAGTTTAAGTCATGGAAGCTCGAGAGTGTACTCAAAACAAAATTTAAAAAAGTGAAGGACTTACTTGTATAACCATGATGTACTCTTGGTTTGATATCGGGTTATTAATGATTTGTTTTGTTTACGAGTTAGATAACGTGGTATACCATTAATACAAACAATTGTTTCTGGTTAATATCTTATGTTAAAAACTCTACTTTTGTTGAGTTTGTTTCAATAATATTTGAAAACCGCGGGAACCCTCATCAGCAAGCATATTATATCTGTATTGTGTCGTTTTAATGGCGTCATCGTTTCATGGTTTCCAGTATTTATTATACTTTTTGAGGTTTATTCGGGAAAAAGATTTGATTATTTCACCGAGTTAACAGTGAGTTTATCGTGTAATATATAAATTATAATTAGATAAACCCCTGTTAAACATAAAATAATGGTAGATTTTAATACAGGTAGAACTTGCCAATTTGAATAAGATGTGCCAATTAGGGATCATATCAATGCAATATGTTTTTAGTCTTCTTAAGTTGGACATTTGTGTTCGCTTTAGTCAAAATTGTTTCCTTGCACTAACTCAATAATAATAACAATCACGTTTACATATAATTATGTCCATTTGATGTATTCAGCGCCTAAGATGAAAATTAACCGCCTCGATAGCCTAATGGTAGAGCGTCCGCTTCGAGTGCGGGAGGTCATGGGTTCACTGCCTTGCCGCGTCATACCAAAGACGTAAAAATGGTGCCAGTACCATCCTTGCTTGGCGCTAAGCATTAAAAGGTAAGCTGGCTTCACTTCTCTCATACCCTCATGGCGATGGATACCATCAGGAATGAGGTGTCGAGAGTGATAATGTAAGTTGTATTACTTGTTTGACAATCAACCTAAAATGAATTAGTATAAACTAAGGTGAAAATAAGTTATCAACTTGTCAATTGGTCATCGCAGTGACTGGTCAAAAAGCAGCTACGATTTATCTTATTTTTCTGTATTTTTAGATGATGAGGAAAATAGTGCGAGATAACACATTGCACTTCAAACCTTACTGAAAACCTATTCTATTCTTAGCTTTTAGTATTTATATTACTGTTCATATGTGATGTACATTTCCAATATAACTGTCTAATTATGTACAAAGATAGTATACAAGAATTTAATGCAAAGCCCAAATAACAAGAATGTACCAACGGGTAAAATTAACAGCACTAAAACCTTCGCATGTGTTGTTAATTTTCTTGTAAGATGTCAGTATCAGTATATGCGACAAAACTCTCGGGGATATCTATCAGACATAACTAAGTAGATTAGGCAGGTTTTCTCCAGCTCAATTTTCCTATCACGTTTGCACCTAAATATATACTGTTTAACGCCTCCGCTTTACAACGTCAACGACCGATTTGCGCTTATCCCAAATAAAAAAAACTCACTTCCTGGTCAAATCATTATGTAGAATGCAATACCGTAAATTAATATATAATAAATCTGAATGAAATGGAAAGTTACTAAAAACAATTACTCGAAGCATTGACCATGGTCACTTATGTAAGAATCAGCACATTTCAGTACTACTTTCAGCAGAGATCAGTTGGCACTAGTTTTGTTACGTGTCTCTAGATCGCGAGATGAGCGCAGTTCCACTAGAACATGTGGCTTACTAATAAGGAAACTTCAGCAGTACAAAGCTTATAAAACATTCCAACATGGAAAAGGAAAATAGGAACTCTCATGAGTCATGTGTATGTCCGCTTCATTTAAGTCCAGATGGCAGACTGAGATATATAATGATTGTCTTTCTATCAAACCGAGTAAGGCAAAAATGAATCATTTATGTCTGCTGTGAACGAGTATAATATTAGTTTCACATACACTGTTCTTTCTTTTATGATGTTCTACTGATGGAAAATTGGTAACAATTAAACAAAGGAAAACAACAATTGTTGATGTATATTAATTGACTTCTGTCGCTATGGTAAATGTTTGTTGTTCCTGTATCAGAAGTAAACTTTTTCGCAATGTAAACTGTTGGAAAAGAAAGGGACAAATAATTGACAAATCCCTCTCTGATTATTTTGTTGTATAATTACGTGTTGGAATTGTTTAATGTATATTTTCCTGTGTCTTTGACAAATTTATATGAGTTTTCTTTTCTTTAAGCAAAACTGTCTTTCATGTAAGTGCAATCGAGACCTAACTTGTCAAACCCGATCGCTCGTTGCATGTTTTGTGAAAATTTCTATTACTAAGTAAGTTCCCCTTTAATCATTCAAAAATGCACCAAAAAAGTATTCCATATCCTTTTAGCTTCTAAAAGGGTATGAAACACTGTATGTGATATATCAGAATGAATATTAGACAAATCCAACATTGCTGTGAAATATAGACTTTATAAAGAACTTACATTTTTTTATTTACCCCAGCCTTCTGTATGTTATTTAAAATTGCCTTGTGTACGTGATCATTTCATTAAAATTTCGAATTTCCAATAAACTTTAATTATATTGCATACGTACCCATTTACGAACTTAATACAGAGAAAGTTATCACGTAATAAAATGGTTCAGTAGGTATGTTGTCAAACGAACTATTGACAAGGTAATAAAGGATATTGAGCGCTAATATTTAGGTAAAAATATTGTTGAGTGCTTTTACTGGCACATAAGATAAAACATAGTACTAATATATTAAGACACAACTGGAACGTATTTTAGTAAGATATGTATGTATCTAATAGGATTTTCAATTGCCATTGATTTATATACTAGAATAAAAGCAGCTTCTATGAGCCATACTGAATTTTTTTGGTTTGAAAGTTACTTTAAAGGTGACTTCCAATTCCGCCAAAACTATTTAAGTATGCTGTTTTCTTCTGCTGTTTCTTCATAATTAAGTTTAATGATATCTATAGAAACATTTTATGTTGCCTTGTATTTATCATTTCGCTCTTTACGTGAATAAAATGTTAAAAGTGTTAAAGTGTAAAGACCAGGCATCGAAAAATATTCTTACTGGCTGTTTTCAAATCTATCTAGTATTTGAATACTACACGGTTTATCCACTGTACTAAGAACAGTATAGGAGCTTAGTCGGTGCTTAATTTATACAATTGACACTCTCTTTTTTTTGACTTGACCATATAAGGATTACGAAAATTGAACTTTATTATCGTATGTGTCATAATTATTCGAACAGGTTCATAATTTTTACCAGTTTCAGTTATACTTGAGTACTTTTCAAAGAGAATAGATCAGTTTTTAATGCCATTCTCATAAACATTTCAAGCTACAGTAAACGCGTACAACAGATTGACCTTATTTACGTGGAAAGGGGGATATTTCAAAGGAGCTCTTTAAAGAAAGTTAGAATGGATTGTGTGATTAAAGGATTGATTTGTCGTATACAATGAAAGTTTTTCCTACTCTGTATCTTTACCAACAACAACAACAATAATACTTTATTCGGCATCAAATATTACATAACATTTATAGCCGATTATTATTAACCAAGATATCCAAAAACCTGTTTTTAACATTGTGCATCTGTTCAAACCCGACTGTCGACTGTAAATACTAGTTGACTGAAAACTGTCCAGGCGAATTACTTACAGTGTCCATGCAAATGTGTTTCTGTACCTTATCTGATACTGAATATTTGTGTAAAAGCAGAAAATACCGCGGGGTTCTACAACATTCCAATTCACGTAGGCGAGTTAAAAGACTGCAGTCTCATGTGTTCAATTCGTTTTGTCGCGAATAGAGATTGCAGGCTATATGGTATCAGTGTCAGTTCTTTCTGGTAAACAAACGGTGCGAAAATAATGCATCATTTATGTCATTAGTGAATGAGTACATCTTTCTCAGATATTTCCGCTGTCTCTTATATACAGTTACATTGGACAGAAGTGGTAACCAAAACAACACAACATCTTACGTGTTTGTATTCGGTTGCCATGAATACTTCATGCGTTGACGCGTTTACAAGTTGGCAGTTTTTATTGCTTGAGAAAAATGTATCTTTAGACTACAGTTGATACATTTTAATTTCCAAAGTTAATGTGTGGTGTAGTTTTTAATTCAGTGTCAGTCATTCCGGAATATAAAGCCAAGATAATAGAAAAATGTAAAGAATGCATGTGGTACAAGTTTTAAAAAAGTAACACACAACTCCTGTCATCATTGGTCTTCGTTTAGATTGTTTTAAGTTTGAAACCATATAGTCCACTTTCAAACAGTAGCCAACGTTTTGGTTTGGGGCATAAAACAAACCACCATGAATTTCTTAAAACACTTGTCCTTTTCCTCTTTGCTGACATACATAAGTCGTCAATAAGACATGTTACAAAGTTACATGATAATATGTTTAACTGGATAAAGGTACTTCTACACTGAATACTTTTCCGCCATCTCTGTTGTTCGCATATCTAAAGTAAGCAAGGTATTATCAGCATCGTTCGGTTGAGCCAGGCGCCAGCTCAAGAATTAAATGTACATAAATTCGTAAACGCTGAAAGAACACAATTTTAACTAGAATTTGTATAGTTCCTCAAACTCAACGAGTGGACAATTAATGTTTACAAAAACAATGATCTCTCTTTCGAGGAAATGAGGTTTTGGGGCTTTGTGTAAAATTGACTACGAACATCAATGCATCCAGAAAGACCCGTTAGACATTACGTGGTTTCCTTTATTAATTTACACTTGTTACAGAGCTTAAATGCCGTAATAGGCTCATATATACTACAGTATATGCGATGGCTTTGACTTGAAAGACAGAAAAATGAAAAAAAACACAAATGTGTGTTAGGGAAAGAATCCAGATCACGTAATGTCATGAGTACATTAGGAAATCGTTTAAATCGCCTTCCTCGTACATAATTTAGTTTTTGCTTAACTGATCACTTAATTGCATGCAATCACGACTACTAATTGAGCGTTTGGGGATAACTTATTGCTGCTCCTCGAACTTAGTACAAAGTGATGAAATGGTTAGACTTAGAAATAGTTGTTGTCACGTTAACTGTTATCAGACTAGCAAAATCCAACATCAGAATAGTTCGATTCGAGGCAGCGCTTCCACTGAAATACAAAACTGTTCATTAAAGGGACATACCCTAAAACTGATGTTGAACTAAATACCTCCAAACTATAAATAATACTGAATAATCTATGGAAGTATTATAATTTAACCTAAATGATTCAGCTATGCATTCCCATTCATTATCGATAAAATCAGTGGTTTAGAATATACTGAAGTACCGTCAACCATTCAAAATAATATGTGTAGAGTTGTTGTTGTACTATAAGTGGGTGGATGCGATTTATTACAGAAAGCCTCTCTATTGATTAATTGCAGTAAAATGAGGCGTTTTTTGCCATAGGTTTTCTTTGAAATTGTATCTATTTATCATTTTACTTTCATTGAACACATCTATATTTCGAGAATATAAAGGGAGTGCCCTTTTAAGTCTTAAGTAAACTTAACGCAATATTTAAAGCTAATATGATTGCACTTAATCGCTTTTTCGTAGATATAAAGAAAGAATAAGATGTTGGAAATATATCGAAACTTATCTAATACTAATGATGATATCTACAGCATCCTGCTGTTATATGGCTTATTTATAACGCCAAATTATTTATCTTCTCTGTTAGGTATTTAGAGTTATATTGATGACATTTAAGACTTCTGGAGATTCCATTTGAAATAGGCAAAATTACAAACTGTCTTAAAAGGTCAAATTACTTCTTGACTGTGTTCAGGGCGTACGCTCAATAAGTTGTTTAAGAAATCAATTTATTAAGACTGTAACAAAGTAATGCAATGTACTGAGCAGTAAGGAATACTTACAAACATGAAGATGTCCGTCAGTAAATATATGACAGGCACAGTACATGCAACTGAAAATTTTATGGCATCGGCCTTCGTATACTAGAAACTTAAAACGTACTCTAGTGTAAACATTGCCTACGTTCAACCTAGTTCTATCAAGGCTTGTGTTTTAATCAATTATCAATTCTGCACTTATGTCTTTTCTAAAGAATTTGCAGTGACTAAGGTGGCTGTAAATTCCTGATATCGCACAGGCAATGAAGAATCTCTATATTTCTATTGTTATATCCAAAAATATGTTCGTGTAACTGGATATACTTTAGAAAAGTAACTTGTAGTTTTTCAAACATTTTGCCTACGTATCATTGCAAAGAACGTCTACGACGTGTAATGGGTTGCAATATTATATTTTTTTTGTATATTTATTCGATATCGTAAATACCTACATGTATTGTAAAACAAAAACAAAATATTTAATGTGACACAATATCCTTTTATTAATTTAATAGTTTCATTGAATCCCGCAAATTAATTAATGTAGAACGAAAATATGTGGATACATCTTTCGTGTAACAAAATATTTATTCAATGGTTTGAGTAATATTTATTCAATCCTATAAAATATTTGCTCCATGGAAATAAATTTGTGTAAAACGATTGAACGTTTTTCTATCAGTGCGTGTGTCGCATGCTATAAATAATGAGTTAAAAGCGTGACGGACGGACGGACGGACGGACATATAGACGGCCGGAAGTGATTTGTCTGCTCTTTTATTTACCAATATACTTCTCATAGTAAGTATATATCAATAAAAATGTTAAAACAAATTCTAAAAAAATGATAAAATAACCTTTCAAATGATTTCTTCGACAAAATTTTTTCAAACTTAAAGACTTAACACAATTTCACTACAGACTTATACAATACATTTATAGTTACGATAGGGTGTCAAATCTTAATAGTCCTTGCAAAGCCTGAGGGACTGATGAGTTCTGTCTTCGATTTATCTCACATGACATATAGATTTAGATCCCAGACTAAACGCATGAATAATGAATTTCATTCCAGGCGTCTAGTTTGATTTGACACTGAAAATTTGGATTACTGGCATTTGAGCTTCACGACCAGCTCAATAACCGCGTCTCCGGCGAACAGTTCTCTTAAATCAAAAGCTTAAGACAATTCATATGTAACTGTTAAACATAATGTTTAGCAGCATCTTAATAAAAAAAAGAGTGATATTTTCATACAATAATGTAGTTATATATATAAGGAAGTGTTTTTGCATGATCAGTACTGTAATCAGTGAAACGATCTCATAATCCAACAGTAAAGGTTGGACATTCTAGAAAATCATGTTAACTTGATACTTCAGGTCAACTACTTCTTTGGTTGTAACTGTATATTACACAGCTTTATTAAAGGCTTTCACAACGTCATACAGTGCAACTATTTGTTTAATTTCTAGTAGGTTGTACGATGTCCCAAAGTGACATTTGATTATTTGCGTTCGTCAAAAACATTTCTCTAGAGTATAATTAATATTTCCTAATTGCGAAATGTTTGCATTTAATGAAACTAGACTCAGTTATCGTAAAATATTGAAAGGCATATCAAATGTTGTTAAAGGGACAAACCCTATAATTGATACCAAACTGAATAACCTCCAAAATACAAATAATTGAATCTTTTGAAGCAATATAACTTAACCTAAAAGATTCAGCTATGCATTCCCAGTCATTATCGATAAAATTAGCGGATTAAAATATACTGCAGTACCGTAAACCATTCAATAATCTATGTAGAGTTGTTGATGTTCAATTAATGGGTGGATGCGATTTATTACAGAAAGCCTCTCTATTGATTAATTGAGGTAAAATGAGGCATTTTTCGCCATAGGTTCTTTTTTGAAATTGTATTTATTTATCTTTTAACGTTCATTGAACACATATTAATCTATGTTTCGATAATATAATCTACTAGATGTAGGGAGTGCCCCTTTAATTAAATAAATATGATATGATATGCTCGTTCACATGAAATGTTAATACGGCTTAACGAAATAGTTTTTGATATTTAAAAGTTCTATTCTCGTTTCTAGTATAGGTTTATTCTTTCATACCAAATTCATTTTGGTATAATGAAATATCTTATGATATTAAAATAACATTTCGTAATAACGAAAAAAAAGAACAACATATTTTGGATGAAATAAATGTACCTTATGTCACTATAGGTGCACAGTTGCTCATAATAGAAAAAAGACGTTATTCAGTTAAACCATGACTGATGCTGAGTAAAAACCACGTTTCTAATGTATTTGCGGTGAAAGAATAAACATATATGTATATCTGGGCATGATGTATATTAAAGTGCCGGAACACCTTCAAGTTGATCAAACGAACAATTCTTCTAAAACTACCAAATGAAGGAAATCAGCCCTCTCTGTGAGACAAAGTATGTTCACTACTTTATAAGCCAGTAAAAGTACTTACAAAAATAATATCAGTTAGTACATGTATTTATGGTTATCCGAGAAACAAACATAACTGCAGGGGTGTTGATTTGTTTCTTGTTTAGTTGCTCATAATTGTTTAATACGTTCATCGTATCGAACACGGGAAAATAACAAAAGTGATAAAAACGCGGGCGTACTTTAGTATTTAAACTTTTATTTCAGAAAAATGTAGTATTCTCACACATTGTCAGGGGAACGTTACATTTGTCAACTTATATATCTTCGGAAAAAGGGTTTAAGAAATGAACAATAATTGCGGCTAATGAAGAAAATAATTTATCAAACAAAACTGTTAGAGAAAGTTTTCCGTCATGAGCAAATTAGGAAGTCATGCGATCTGTTTTTGCTGTAAGTAATTTTGTTGTTTTGATCGACCGCCCACTTAATTGCCAGAGTTATTAATTGATTTCCGTTTTCTGGATAAGAAATATAGTTTCGTGTGATTACCTGCAGAGAAAGTTATTAATTGACTGCCAGTGGTAATGTTTTTCGGTCTCACAAACTAAACATGTTTATCCAGAGAATTCTGATTTTGTCATGTAATGTAATCCTACACACGACAAGGGATCTCAGGAAACATGCAGCATCGCTTACGATGTAAGAATTGGAGTCACATGTATATGACATATATTGTGACACTGCATGATTCAGAGATTTAAGAGACATCACATAATGTAATCAGAAAACGAAGACATTTATCGTTTTGACTTTCATCGGCTTTGAAAATAAAGTAAAATCAAATGGAACTTAATGGTTGTTTTGTCACAAAAACATATGTCTCCCCGATGGCAGTTTGTCAATAATTGAAATACTGAAACAGGACATTAAAATAACACAACAGTCTTTTTTATAACAGTGACATTGAACTCCATCCCCACCTACATAAGATAATTGTTTTTGCTGAAAACAATTTAAAAAGTAAAAAAAATATAAATGTCTATTTCAAGTAACAGTGACCTTGAGCTTGATCTTAGTCATCAACAATGCAATTCCAAGCTTCCTCTCCACGCAAGCTACCTACAAACCAAGTTTCATTGCAATCGGTTACTCCTAACTCGATTTATTGCGCGTAAACCATTTCTTTAGTTACAGTGACCATAACCTTAACCCTAGGTGGTTGTAACATGCGCTCTGCACGTAAGATCAATATGGTAACGTTTGTGGTGAGTTATTCTAAAATTCTTCAAGGGTTCAAGAGATATAAAGCGGACACGAAATATAGGTACACGACTTTTGATCTCTAATTGTGACCTTGACCTTGAACCAAGGTGGTTGTAACATACGTTCTGCACATCATCTTGATATGGTGATCATTTGTCGTGAGTTATTCTAAAATCCTTCAAGTGGTTCAAAATAGATTGAGCGCGCACGAAATATAGTAATATGACCTTTAATTTCTAACTGTGTCATTGACCTTGAATCAAGGAGGTTTTAACATGCACATCATCTAAATATTGTGGACATTTGTGGTGAGTTATTCTAAATTCCTTCAAGGGGTTCAAGAGATATGGAACGGACACGAAATATTGTCATAATACCTTTAATCTGTAAGTGTGACATTATAATAAACAAACACTTTATTTATACGAATATTTAGTTTGACTGATTGATTTAGACTGATTTCTCGTGACACTTCCCAAATATTATGTCAGGATGTGTTGAAACAATTCAAATTATGTCGGGATGTGTTGAAACAACCCAAATTATGTCGGATGCCTAAAATCGATGCGTGTGTGGCGTTTTATTTAACTCCAAAAGATTCATTAATGAATTCAAGAGCAATTTAAAAAAGTAAAACAAAACAAATGGCAAGTGCAGAAGAATATGCAGTCGTTTTTTGTCATTTATGCAATATGCATGCAACTTTGAACAGTTTATACGAGCACAAACGCAAGATAAAAAATATACCCTATCATTAAAAAGTTAATTATTTATGAAGCGCTAAAAAGCCAGTTGTTATTGAGGAGGAAAAATTATCACGCTGGCCTTATTTTTCTTCAGGGCTCATGCACGCACATTCAAATAATTGCAGCCTTCCCTCTGCAAAACTGACTAAAAGGAAAATCCAGGAAAAACAAAAAGACAACATGGTTTCCAGACTGACATGTTTTAAACTACTAACGTTATGCAAAATATTTCAAACAAAAGAAACAACCAACATTTTTAAACTTGTCGACCGGGGCTCCTTTAAATTAAACTAACTGATAGTTTGGATACTAACAGTACGTGCACATACCTATCAAAAAAGCAAGGGGATGCATGTTCCACCTGGATGAATATTTTAATGAGTTATGGCCCTTTGATTATTTCTGATTTATATTCTGGTCCCCGCTATTTCTCAGCAACCGCCGGCTGGTATTCAGGAAAACGTAACGAGGTTCTGTCATTGCATTACACTGATCATTATTTGACATGGATTCAGTCGGTCGTACATCCATTACAAAATGTACATAAATTTACATTTAACCATTTATATTAATTTTGCTCGATGGAGGATAATTATGGCCGTTTCGTGACCTTGGTGTGGCTCGAATCCGCAACCTCCGGTATGAGCGGCAGTCACATAATCTCTACACCACCACTCCCCTTGAATATGGCCGTCTCTGACTGACTCTTGTAAATTTAAATGTATTCGGTCTCAGCTATATCGCCAACTTCCCGTCTGTTGCCCGCTTTATCATGAAAAGTGGTTCCAGTCTTGTTTTTGTTTTTTTAAAAATCATAATTTGCATGATTTATGAATTGTGACATTAACATCACTTTAAAAGGCTTCAGTTACAATTTATCGATGTTACGAAGAAGGATGTCATACCGACGAAATTGACTGCAGTTTGTACAAACCATACTTAAATTGCTTTACAGTTGTAAAGATAACGCAATATTTTTTCAATTATGTGAAAACATAAGAACGCTTTCTGACAAAAGATGTTTATGAAAGAACGATATGCATTGGGCATACGTCAACAATCATTAAGCGTAAATAGAAGAGTTCTATCGTTTTCTGTCAGTAAATAGAGTGTGTCTATCCGAGACTAAATATAAAGTGACTTTAAGTTAGTTATTACTATTTATTCCTACAAGTATTCAGCCATAACTTTACTCAGTATGAATACACTTTAGTTTTAGTTTTGCATTGATGTTTTGTTTATCTTGTGATTTACGAGGGCGTTGCTCAATGACTTGTTAATGTGGTTTATCATTTAAAAGATCTACAAAAGTGGCAAAACAAGATTATGTTTAAAGAGAATATCTCAAGACTTTCTGATAATACTATCAAAATCAATTCAAAAATGCAGTTACCTTTATGAATATCAGTTTGGTCCTGAACCATTCAATAGCAACATAAATGTAATGCATTTAACACAAATGAAGTTAAATTTTGATAAATGAAGTGTGTTGTAAAGCCTTAATGTGTAGAATGTACGAAAATAAGTCCCAAGATATTATCTAGATATCTTGACTTTAGAGTCTTTTATCATGGTATTAAATTTATATCAGCTTCTTGTTGAAAACATTCGATTTACTAGCCAAATAATGTGGGATTCAAAGGGTAGTACACACGTATTTTGTGTACATGTTGTGTGCATGTACGTGCGGTACGTGCGTAAAATAAACAGTAGGTATCAAAGATTATTCAGATGGTTGGTATTATGTTATATCTTATGGCGCATTAAACTGACTTGTAACTGCAAGAACAATTTCTTCATGAATGAAATAATTTCTCCAATAATAAACAAAAAGTATTTGCTCATGCGACAACGTAATCGTTCCTGCTTTCCAACAGTGGGAAACATCGTCGATAAAATATCATTCAAAATCTATTTTTATTACACTGTTTGTGTCAAATTTGCTATATAAGTTTTATTCCACGAATCAAAACACATGGAACTTTTACATGGTGCATTTTACCAAATTGTTGCAATTTCCTTACATAATTTATAAATGTCAAAGCACAACAAACTTGGAAAACATCTGGCACAACTGTCTAGATTTCTATTAATATTGTTACCTTACCAGAATCATCAGCATGTTTCTGATTATATTCATAAGAGCCCCGGAGACAAAAGTAATTGACTACCGCTGTATACGAAAGACCGGTGGTGACACTTCAGCACTAATATTTCAGTAATGTTGAAGTTGAAATGTCACCACCGGTCTGTCGTAGCTGTGTGATATCTAAATTATTTTCCTATATTTCCATGGTGAGATATACCGTCTAACAGTGATTACTTTTTATTTTTTACTTCATTGGTGTTAACAGGTTATAATGGGATCATTAGAGATGATAATTGTGTATATTTTGGTAGACTTAGCAATTATGTTACCATTGATACGAATTGACTTCGAATATCTCCCTGGCATCTAAAAAACTTTAGTAATTTATATCAACTGAGACGCTGATAAATGTGGTGGATCATAATTCCAGATACGTTAATTTTGTAAGCTATCCCTTGTGTTTAATTTTTCTTTAATGTTACAATAGTTTTATTATAAAGTTTTGGCTTTATACGTGAAGTCTATGATACACATAGCCTATTTATTCGCAATTATTATTCGCAGTTACAAGAAATATTTCTTTAATCAGACGACACCAATTACTTTTTATCTTAATCACGCAACAAAATACCCACTCGAATATTCACCGTTGACTGAATATTTGAAATCGGTTACATTTTTAGAGACGACCCTTTTGCAAGACTAAATTTTGAACCCCATTTACTCATTTCAAGATTGTTATTCACATTGATAACGTGTCATGTAGGTTACCATGTTAAATATATATTTGAAACTGCTGTTATTGATTTAGAAGTATTACCTGCATGGATATTAAATAAGAGCACTATGACATCACAAACTCAAAATGGCCGCCTCAATGATCCTGTATTTTCATATTAAATACTCCGATTTTAAAAATTCCTATAGCAGTGTGTTCCTCTTAACAAGTTTTTCAATTTAAAAAAAATCAAATTATTTTCTTAATTGTTTTTCCCTTTAACAATTCTTTGGCAATTCTTCTAAGAGTATTTGCAGATTTTTAAATCTATACACATTGAATTTGTGTAAATGGTTGCATCATACCGTGAGCAGTCAATACTGATGACTACCTGCATAAAGTTTTGACCATTTATACATACAATACATATCAAAAATACATGTGTTAAAGGGGCACCTACATTTAGCAGATTATATTCTCTAAACATAAATAATGTGTTCAGTGAACGTAAAATGATCAATAAATACAATTTTAAAGAACAAAATACATCTAGAAAAGCCTCTTTTCTACACAAATGATTAACATGCAGGCCTTCTGTAAATAAATCGTTATCAACCAATTAATTGTATAACAGCTATACATGGATAATTACGTTTAACGGTACTGCAACATGTTTTTAAACCCTGATTTCACCGAAAATGACTGAACTGTGTAGTTTAATCTTTTTAGGTTAAGTGATACTAGTAATACTAGCAAATATTATATTATCTATGCTTCTAAGGTCAGCTTTAGAGAGTGCTTCTTTAAACTGTCATTAATTTATATGGCCATGATTAATGAATCCCATGGCTAGCTGCTATACAATAGTTAAACTTGCAGTGAAGCAGATTAATGACAGAACAAGAGCCATGTTACCCATGGTAAATCCCCCCGCTGGGAAGAAGTTACCAGAAGGTTCTTGCACACTGCACTTCCTACCAATGTGCTATGTCAGTGTATTAAGTTTGAAGTAAAT
>JAUMHA010101182.1:4747-17985 GCA_032359765.1 Saxidomus gigantea
CGCCCCCCCCCCCCCCCCCCCCCCCCCACAACAGCTTTCTATTTTATTGTTTTTAACATATGTGTATAATTTTTTATTTTATTTTTTTATTTTTCCAAGCCTTCGAATCTTCAGCAAAATGACTGATTCCAGACTGCCAATAGGTTTTCCTTATTTCCCTCTGTATTTTACTCTTAATGATTTTAAAATGTTTAAGGAGGTCTTGGGATTTTGAGTTTGACCTTTTTAATTTTGAATACAAACGATAACGCTTTCTTATTTGTCGAATAATGGATTGATTCAACTAGGATAGATCACGACATGTTTTAGATACTTTGGTTAGAATATGTTTAGATGTCAGAATTTTGAGGTCGCTTTTAAATGAGGACCAGGCTGTGTTGGGATCTATGTGGCTTGCTTACTGAAAAGACTTTGCTAGGCCAGACCAGTTTGCCTTTGCATGTAATTTCCCGCTTTGTTTGAATTGCACGGCCTCTGTTTACCTTGTAGATGTAGATTAACTATATTTTCAAGAAAATACATGTATCGTCTCGTCCATTGGGTTTATAAAGAATGAGATATAGATATCTTTAATCCCCTTAAGATTTATTTTGGCCCATGTGGCATTGCAGTTAGATTTTAGTTCTGGTTGTTCTTCACTTTAATGAGACTTTGGCACTGCAATTAGAGTTCCATCACCTTGGCCGTCTAACCTGTCATCCCTATAAACTTGGACATTTAAGTGGTCAGGGAATATTTCAGACGTATTTATTTCTGGTTTTAGCCATGTTTCTGTGCAGCATATAATGTCAGGTTTGACTTGTGTAATTACCTTGTGTAGATCTAGAACCTTATTTTTAACCATAGAGTTTACCATTTGATGCCAACTTAATGAATGACATTCGTTTAAGTAGCAGCGAGCCTTAGGACCAGAATTCAAAAAGTAGACGGAATAGTTCGAATTTTAGTCGTGGTATAGATCCACGTCTAAATTTTCGTAAAATAGAACTACTTTTTCCTATTTAGTTTTAATATTCACATAAAAAGCACTTACATTTTTTTTCATTTTTCTATCATAATTTGTATATGACCATGGCGATTTTTGCAGAAATAAAGGTTTTGTAATACATCAAACACGCTTCAGTCAGCATCTCTCATAATTATTAGCACGATCCCCCAATTACACTTAGCATATCTAATAAATCATAAATATATATTATATATATATTTTGTTTTTGACCCGATGATAGACCAAGCTTTAGGTGACTTGTCCAAATGTTTTACATTAATAATTGCCGGATGATTTGCATTTCTTTTTTAAGCATGCTATTCCTTTCACGTATTTTATTTTGCAACCAAAGTTGTCATTACAACAATTAGGTAATAATCTCCCCTATCAGTATCAAGATAACACAGATATGTGGTATAATAGTCCTCTTGCTGAAATGATATAGTTAATTTAAATAAACGATAGAAAACGATAATAATATCTGCAAGTCATATTGAGTCACACAAATAGGAAATGAGGTGGTCAAGGTTGTTGTTTACCGAAAGCGAAAACAGAAACCAAGTCAAATATGGATGTTATCAAACATGTCCACATTTGACTGCCAAGAAAATCCCTGATAGTTTTGAAAAAGTTTTTTAAATTGATATTTTGGCCCAGGTGGCATTGTATTTAGATTTTAGTTCTGGTTGTTCTTGACTTTGGCACTGCAATTAGAGTTCACCACCTTGATCGTCTAACCTGTCATCCCTATAAACTTGGACATTTAAGTGGTCAGGAAATATTTCAGACGTATTTATTTCTGGTTTTAGCCATGTTTCTGTGCAGCATATAATGTCAGGTTTGACTTGTGTAATTACCTTGTGTAGATCGAGAACCTTATTTTTAACGGACCGACAATTTATGTTAAGCACACACACGCGCGCGCAACCTTTCATCAGGTTTGAGATTAGTTTTTTATTTACTTTGACTTTATTCTTGTTTTATTTTGCATTTGGGGTGGAGGTAGCTACCGGTTGTGTGCCCGGACTCTAGTCACTTATAGAAGATCCCGGAGACATGTCAATACTATTATTTGATATGTAAGAAGAACACAATGGGGACAACGTAGTATTTTCACTAAGTGAATTTAATGACTGTACGAGTGAGGTTGAATAATTTGAATCACCACCTTTTAAACAATGCCATACAAACCTAGAGCCAGACAGGCAGTCATATGTGACTCACACCTTACAGTAGGCAGTCACGTCATTACCACCACATGGCATTCCAGATACCACCTGCTTCAGTGGATTATTACAAATATTCATTTTTCCCACTGACTATGTCCAATGGAATGCATTACCATCTCATGTAGTCAGTGTTAAAGCACTGGCTGCATTGACGTACAAACCATAAATGAACATACTTGCTTTTATTCAGTTTTTAACTCTACTAATATCATTCTTTCTGCACAACAGATTATATATGTACATATTTGCAGGATAGGGATTTAAGGTGTTAGGTTTTGCATCATTTTTTTCTCACACACTGTCAGGAGGTACCGGGTGGATTGAGTAGCTCGGGAAACCTGACAGTTCTTTCTATCTTTTTACTCCCCCGCACCCACCCCTCCGTCGAATATTAGAATTACAAACATGTCTAAAAAGTAACAAAAGTAAGACAGCTGTATAAGAAGCAAAAAAAAAAAGAAGAGAAAAACACCTTTATGACTAAGTCATAGTCAACAAATATTTACAAAATACAAGAAACACATGACCTATTTTCCGACAAACATGTGTAAAAAAGTAACAAAAGTAAGACAGCTGTATAAGAAACAAAAACAAAAAAGAAGAGAAAAACACCATTATTATTAAGTCATAGTCAACAAATATGTACAAAATATACACATACCTGTTTAGAGCGAAATACAAATAAATCATACAAGAGTGAACTATTGTGATAATTATGATGAAAATAGTAAAAATATGACAATTATAAAGAAGGTATTGAAACATGGACAGAAAAGTTAGAACATATATTTACATACATGTTACAAAGTCAAGCTATTATTTTAGATAGACTGAAACTAGCAAAGCAACCTAAAACATACAATAAAGCAATCTAAAATGAGATAAATTCTTTAAAACATTCCTCAGGGAATAAAAAGTATAACTCTATTTTTGTTTAAGATAAGTCTTTAATTCAAAATTAAAGAGTTGTTTAAAAAAAAAATTAAAATGAGATATCAAAGCAACTAAAAGCAAATAGTCAAGCAAAATAAAAACATTAAAAAGCAAACCATAATAAAACAAATAGCAATTCTGAGAAGACTTACAAAGTTAGGATATTATTTTAATAGGAAACTAACACAAAGGGCAAAAACAAATCAAACTAAAAGCACATAACAAAGCAAATTAAAACCAGATATCAAAGCAACTAAAAAAAAGTAAATTTTAAGCAAGGCATAAATGGGTTCGCCATGTCCTAGGTGGCGTAGCGATCGAGTGGTTAATGCTCTGGAATATCAATCCGGAGGTCCCCGGTTCGAATCTTCTTTCTATGACACTGTTAATATCATAGACCAGATTCCCTCGCTCAACACTAGAGCAGTTTATGCAACTGTCGCATGCACTGACTACGTCTCGTTGTATGGAACGCCAACTCTACATAATATATGTTTAATATTTGTTGTTTGAAGTGGTATATGGGGATATTCTACCCGTCTAAATTTATATTAATTTACCCGAGCCGTTAGACATGTCAAGGCGGTTAATATATCCCCCATATTCCACGTAAAAACAAATATGATTTATTACCCTTCCCTTTCTTAAATTGTGAAGGATTCGGTTCATTTCACGGCTGAACGTAAGCAGACCATCAAATCCCCTTATGGTACCTCAATGTCACTTCGTGACGTCACTAAAACAAACGTCACAAAGGTTATTGAACTATCCGTCCGCCATCTTGTTTTGAAGAACGCAAGACTTTCCATACGAATGCAACTTTGTTCTTTGAAATATGAATAAACCATTGTCATATACATTCCTAAAAATGATTTCTCTTTCTTATAACTCCATACAGACTCGAGCTAAACTATTTAACATGTATTTAAGGTATAGAGTTTACCATTTGATGCCAACTTAATGAATGACATTCGTAAAAGTAGCCGCGAACCTTAGAACCAGAATTCAAAAAGTAGACGGAAAAGTTCGAATTTTAGTCGTGGTATAGATCCAAGTCTAAATTATTGAAACATAGAACTACTTCTTCCTATTTAGTTTTAACATTCACGTAAATTCGCGCTTACATTTTTCCCCGTTTTTCTATCATAATTTCAATATGACCATAGCGCTTTTTGCAGAAATAAAGGTTTTGTAATACATCAAACACGCTTCAGTCAGCATCTCTCATAATTATTAGCACGATCCCCCAATTACACTTAGCATATTTAATATTATATGTTCATCAATATTTTGACCCGATGATACACCAAGCTTTTGGTAACTTGTCCAAAGGATTTCCATCAATAATCGCTGGATGACTCGCATTTCTTTATTAAGCTTGCAATTCCTTTTAAGCATTTTATTTTGCAGCCAAACTTGTCATCAAAACAATAAGTTTATAAGTTCCCCTATCAGTATCAATATAACATAAATATGTAGTACACTAGTCCTCTTGCTAAAATGATATAGTAATTTTAAATAAACGATAGAAAAATATAATAATATCTGCAAGTCATATTGAGTCACACAAATGGGAAATGAGGTGGACATGGTTCTGTTGTTTACCGAAAATGAAGACAGAAACCAAGTCAAATATGGGTGTTATCAAATATTGTCCGCATTCGACTGCCTAGAAAATTCCCGATGGTTTTGAAAAAGTATTTAAATAGATTTATACGTTCGTATTTATATCCGAGTTGTAGTATGCGTTTACATTTCATTCCTAAATTCAAGAAGACAATGAACGGCGCCTGGTGTATGCATTAACACTGAAACTGGTAAGAAAATATATTATCAAACTTATACAGATGGTAAAACTTATCAGAATCTTAAGAGAAGAAACTGGATACATATATCATCATGTTTGATTGCTAAAATCACTTTCCTGCAGTCTATACGTTGACAGTATCACTTAATATGATGTCATGTTATATCGAATAATTTAAATTCGTCTTTCAAAAGATATAATTAGATAGAAAATAGACGTAATGGTATCTGCACTATATTGGCGGTTTTTTAAACTTCCATATAAGTATAATAACAGATAGCCTTACAGTGAAATTTAATTTTATTATTGTCTTAAAGGAATGAGTGATACGTTCATAAACATTATATGTTTTAGTTGTCGTTTATTGGTGCGCATGCATTTGTATTCAACGTTCGCTGTTATAGATTTATTTATGTATTTGTTAATCAGACATTTTTGTTTAATACAGATACAATGTCTAGATATCACAACAGACATAATCGTTCGATATGCATATTTTGGATCACATGCTTCCTTCTGCAACACTGCAGAGAGGTGTTAATGATGAACGTGCAGCAGGAGAAAGCTCGACTTCTACGAAACAACGATCATTCCAAGAAAAGACATGAATCGTTTTCACATCGGCATTCCAACCATAAAAAAAAACAAGCCACCGGCGAAAAAAAAAGAGATGAACATTCAAGTTATCTTAGTAATTTACGGGACACGAATGCCACTATAACCCAATTAACAACAGGGTCAGAATCCGGTCAAGATGAAGAAATACGCAGTGTTATTGCAGTTGTAAAGAACGTGGCAACGAAAATAAAAATCGATCGAGGAAACATTGTAAACTTGAATAAAGTAGCATGCGATAAAATGGGATTTAAAAGGCTGCATCATTTCTGGAGAAAACAACACATTGTCTATCATTTATATTTGATATCTGGTGCGGTAATAGCTGAGCTGGGATCTTGCCCTAAGGAGATGATGAATTATGTTAAAGATTTAGTTGATAATTTGGGAAGCAAAGAAGTCATTGACTTCCTCGAAGAATCCGTTCCTATTATCGAATATATCGATAAGGGTGCAGGTGACAGTGGATTGGAAGATAACAATGGTTTTCTTGAGCCAGAAAGCGGAGAGTATCGCCATTTCAAACAACTATTGCACATACTTACTGACAGTTCCGACAATGTACATACTTTCTCAGATATTCTTGATTCGATGAATGGAATTGACCCAAAGGAGAAAATTGCATATGGGATTGAAGAAAAGATGGATGAAGCAATAACTGAGTACGATATTATGTCTTCTCTTTTAGTAGATAGTAAACCGGACATAAAACGAAAGAAACGTAGTGTTGAAAGCAAAAGCAATCAAGCCACATTATTTCGGTCATCGGTTGACGCTGCTATGCATTCATTTTCGTCAGTAAGCAAAGGAAAAATGAACGAACTTCATTCAAAGGCACTAATACTCATCGACAAAAGATCCCGACTATTTACAAACATTTTGAATTTCAATTTTGTCAAACAGATCCCGCGCTTTCCGGATTTCAATAGCGAAAATTACAGGGAACGTAGATCTGTTAAACAAGACGATACTTTGGTTTTGATAACCAATCAAAACTTTCCATGCGAATTTTTAACTGTTTGTGGAAGTGGTCTTTGTTTTAAACCATACGATGAATTGTCCTTATTTAACATGTTTTGGGTGTGGGAAAACGGGTTCCTAAAACACAAAGCTACGGTTCAATACATATTTAAAGAAAAAGAAATGAATATATTGTCTTTGAAGGATGAATTGCCACGTCAGAAATTAGTTTTAAGCAACCAAAACTTGTTTCTCGAAGGCAATAGTAACTGTACCGTATTTGCTGAACATGATGGAGAAAACGGAAATGTTAACTTAAAATCTAGATGGCATGCAGCACCACAAACATGGTCATTTGTTAATTTTAACAGAGCAAAGTCAAGTATAGCAGCCATTGCTTGTCTGTTCCTTATACAGAATATTGACACTTGTTCGGTAATTTCTGTGGAAACGGATAACGGAAGACAACACCTTGTTATGAAACCGATTGACAATCAGAATATGATAGACCAAGTATGGCAATGGAACAACCAAGCAATACGGCATTTCAACACTCGGAATTATTTATCGCGTAGTTTAACAAGCGCATCAGTAGGGGAACTGACATTGGCAGAAATCTCAAATGAAAAATGGGCTTTTGAAAATAATCAGCTGAAAGTTTTGAATACTACTGAAACACTTATTCTTGATACAACAAAAGGGAAAATCACAGTAAATGCCTTCAGTATGATAAGGTTAAATTTGACCATGGTGAATGAAAATGAGATCCTTAATTGTGAAAATACTGGCCGACATTTTGCTATCAAACATGTCGCAGAACCGTGTAAAGTATTATGTCCAAAGATGGTATCTACCAGCCCTGGGGTTTTATTTACCGGTATTACAGCAGCCAGTGGCTTTGTAACTGGACTGCTTGTTGGTCTGCTCAGTCTTGCTTGCAGCGAACGTGTAAACGCTGTAAAAATAGCGTTTGCCGTTGGTGTTTTATTTGCCACTATAACGGCTGTTGCGATTGACTACTCAAGTATGTTCAATGTAGAGTTTCACACCGTTGAGTTTAAAGACTACATTGATGCTGAACCGTTAACATGTCTGTGGTACCAAAGTATGGGAACGCTACGAAGTCTGGATAACAATAAAAGTTTTCAAATTCAACCATCAAATGACGGCGTCCACTGGGACCTTCGACTTTCTTCTGCAGCAGAACAAACTTGGATGTTTCAGAATGGTTCTATAACTTGGTTAAGTAATGATACCTGTCGCCTATATTTCAGAGGCGAAATGATAAACTCCAAAGAACATAACAATAATTTGCTATTTAGTTGCGAAAACAACATTGAAATGAATAGTTCGTGGATCAGAGTTTATAATGACGATACTTTAAATTTCAGAAAGCAGGTAACTTGCATGTATTTTCTGCGACACGCAAACGAACCTTCTTGTGCGTTTATGACAGGAGGGAATCACTCGTCAGAATCAGAAGGTAAACCGGAGACGCATTCTAATGACAATCTTCTTAATCAAGTTTGGTATTCAAGGGACAATTCGTTTGAAAATGTCGGTACAGGTGCTTTGATAAGCGAAAATATCAGAAGCTTTGAAAAGGTTCCATTTAACGAAGCTGAAGAAGTAATCAATATATTAACTAGCTGTCACGAAAATATGTTCTTTATTAAATCCGAAACGATTCCATGCAAGGTACTCACCGTAAGTGATAACAACGGAAGTTTCGATCTGGCGTTGAATGAATATAGCACTGAAAAATATCTTAATCAAATATGGACAGAAGTGGAAGGACATTTATATAATATGGGAACTGGAACAAAAGTCTACATCCGTCCCGGTGTCTCATCGTCAGATTTGATAATATCAAATGCCAGTTTCATCCAGTATGACGTTTGGCACTTTGAAAACCAGACGGTTATATTCAACAATGCAGGATGCGCACTTTCTGCAGATAATTTGCATGGTCAAGTAGAACTTACTTGCAGAAATACTACTCGATCAAGATGGAGTCTAGTACAATTTGACAAAAACTTTTCATTTCTGACTAGTTTACTTTGTACTTTCTTTCTGCAAAATCAGAATCCTCCGTGTGCGTATCTAACAGCAAATGCCGCAAAAGAACTTGTATTTTTGGAGTATATGGCTGCCGATGTTATTCAGGACCAGCTTTGGTTCAAATCAGACGATCGTTTAGTGAATCTGCAAAGTGGTATGTCACTGGCTATCAAATCCAACAGCAAAGAAATAAATATCAACAGTAATGGGTCATTGACAGAACTAAAATGGATTTATAAGGATGGACGAATCATTGAAAGAAACACAAAGCAATTGCTGAATGGTTTTGCTGCAGTGAGACTTTCGGCTGAAAATGTTATAATGGTCAATGACAGTCAATACTGGCAATTCATTAGCTCAGAAATGATTATGGACCACTTAAACATGTTCCAATGCCATTCTTCAATGCCGCAGTTCTTCTTTTTGAAGAGTGAAGTGAACCCATGTGAGCTGCTTACAGCGATTAATTCTAGAAAAGTTTCGTTTAGGGTGTTCGAAGATAGTTTAATCGAACAACAGCTGTGGTACATAGAAAATGGCCGTTTATTTAATGTTTACACAGGGAATGTACTGAGGTTTGTTGACAATTCCACTGGTGTCTTCGAAGTTGAGCTTGGTGAAATGCTGATATATGACACGACGCAAATAATTTACTTCCTGCAAGACAAGCTTGTGCATGTTTACAACGAATCTCATGTCTGTTTTATGAGTTATGTTACCCATGAGGGCGAATCAACTCTATCTTGTCAGTTATCTGAATCAAAGGCAACCGACTGGAAACGCATTTCATATAACGAAGAGATGAATAATGTGGACGAACTACTTTGTTTATTCTTTCTGAAAAGTAAGGACGCTCCTTGTGAATACTTGACCGGATATGAGGAGGCAGAAATGGTAAAAGTAAGGCCTCAAATATATGAGCTAATAAACACACAACTGTTTTACTGGAGAACTGATAATATAGTGCACATGCAAACAGGGTTACTACTGACCGCAACAATTGATCGCTCATCGGATGTCACTCTCCAAGCAGAAGCCATCGATACAGACAGATTTTTCCAGCGTTGGTCATCTGTTGGTAGTCAGATTGTGCCAGATATGTACTATTACCTTGCCTTGGAAGTAGATGTACATAAAGATGGGAAAATTATCCTAGCCAAGTCTTATTGTGATAACCAGACTGCAAGAATACAACAGTGGTGGCAGGTACCTTATCATAGCATGACAGATGGGCATGCATCTGAGATGGAAGACAAGTGCCTCGAAGACAAAACAAAAACCAACAGTACAGTATTCTTTATACGCAGTAAAGAAAATCCTTGCTTAATTCTATCTGGCACAGAGCAAGGAAAAATGCCATATTTTGAAGTTTTCGATTTGGACGATATCGAAAGATTTCTTTGGATATATGACAACCATCATATACTCAATTTCAAATCTGGGCTAGCTTTGATGGTTGATTTTGAGGAAGGGGATATCGAGCATAACGTGATTTTGTGGCCAAAATATGCTTATTCTCTTGCTCAGAAGTGGTCGGAGAGGAACAATGGTCTTTACTTCTCTGGCTTGAATCTCAATTGTTTGCTTCACTCTGAAGATTTTAATGGGACTCTCATGCTGCAGTCAAAATGCACAGACTTAAACAATTCGGACATAGAAATGTTAACCTATACTGATGGTGATGATGTTTTAAACAATTTAATTTGTACGTTTTTCATTAAAAGTAATGCTGACCATTGTGAACTCTTGACTGATATAGGTGGCAACAAAATCAGAACTAGACCCTTACTATCAAACAACACCTGGTACCAGTTATGGTATTGGAAAGGAAACAGTCTCGTAAACTATGGAAGCAATGCTGTTATTACTTTATCAAACACTTCACATAGTCTAATGTTACAAAATTTGAATACTTCACCTCAAAGCTATACCTGGTCATACAGGAACTCGTATTTTAAATCTGCGCAACTCAACTTCACTTTTATGACTATTTCGGAACATTCTGGTGAGATTGTGATTTCCCCTATGCTACAAACAAATCCCAAGCTACAACAATGGCTTCTAATTGATAGGGATAAAGGCATTAATAACACTACTGACCTGGTGTGTGATGATCCTCACATAGACAGGAAACTATTTGTAATTAGAAGCGAACATGATTCTTGTCCTTTGTTGGTAAAGTCTAAAGACGATTCTATCGGTGTAATGAAAATGTCCGATTCATTCTCCAATAACGGTATGTGGGTGAAAGACAATAATCATATACTGAATATGAATGATGGAAACTGTCTAAGTGTTAAAGAGAGTGTAGTAAGTGGTACTCGCGTCATCCTTCAACAAAAATATTTCTACGAGAAATTACAGCAATGGTCTACTCCTAATGATGCTATTTGTTCTATGCATACAAATCATTCTCAATATCTAACTTACACGGGATCGAAAGTGATAATGGCGAATCGTTTAGGAGACAGTTCAGATAAGCAGAGATGGAAATGGTACACTGTGGGACAGATAGAAGGCAATGACAAGCTTCTTCGTTGTTCTCGTTGTTATAATGAAGGAGAAGAAACGGCAGCTGAGGTCATTTCTTACATTCCAATTTTTGGTTGGTTATATAATATAGGTCGATCGATTGCTTATGGAGCAAAGAATTGTCCAGATGTAGCACTGTCATCACTAGTAGAGGGGATAACTGACGTCGCATTTGATGTTATAGTTGCCTTGAGTGCGGGGACTGCTTCAGTGTTTGCATATGGGGTGAAAACTGCAATGAAACTTGGAATTAAAGCAGGTCTTAAAGCGGCTAAGCTGGCGCTTAGATCTATGATAAAACAAACATTCAAAGCCATGAAAAGCAACATTATAAAATTTGTTAAACGTGGTCTTAAGGAAACATTAAGAAATCAGCTTTCAAGGATACGAATGAAGTCTAAGGCTGTAGTTTCGATGACAAAACAACATGTTGTAAAGCTGAAATATCTGAAAGACACAAAACTTTTTCGATTAAAGCCTTTATTTAAAAAGAGACTAGGACGCTTTAAAAACGCTTTGAAAATCACAGATCCTTCTTCATTTAGGAACTCTTTCAAAGGAATCATCGACAAGATTAGGTTATCACTGAAAAATGCCCCAAGCTCCATTCAAAGACAAGCACACAATTTCAAAACTAAAGTTAAGGAAAAGCTGAAGGCCTTTGGAAATTCACTTGCAGAGAGGGCGGATAATGCTATTAAAAGAGGAAAGGAGGGACAATTTATTAACGAAATTGATTTATCGAACCCTATGTTGCATAGTATACACAACTTATGTAAGAGACAGGTAGGAGGTAATTGCCAATTTGCCAAGATTTTGGAAAACCCTGTGTTACCACCTCTTTCGGCCGAGGTTATGGATTATCTGCGTGAGCTTAGTACGAAAGCAGATTTAGGAGCTCGAGGACAAATGGCAATTGCAGGTATAATAAAGCAGAATGAAATAATTGATACTGTACATAAACATATAAATGAGCTGAGAAAAGCAAAGGTCAAACCGGAATACAGCTATAGTTTACCTGAAAAGGAACTGAGAACGTATGGAAAAACAGACGTAATGCATACCGAACAAAGTGTATTAAATCAAATGGACGACATAGTGAAAAAGAAATGTAAAAATGAAACTCCCTGTAAAGTACTTTTGTACACAAAGCTAGCCCCTTGTAGCGAACGAAAACCTCCCAGCGCAGTAACATGTTTGCAATATTTAACTGATAAATGTAAGGCATGGTACAGAAGTTCTGCAACAAAATGCATTATAGTTTTTAAAGAAACCTACACCGACGACATATTTACTAAAAGTATGGACGAATCTCTAGCTGGTATATTTGGTAAGCAAACAGATCAAAATGTATTTGGGGACAATTTTGATAACGTAAAAGACTTCGCCAAGCAAAATTTGGATGTAATATTTAATCGGCAGTCAAGGGTATATAAAAACTTGGATTTCTCTCAAAGGCAGATGGACAAATTTAAAGAGGCTTTATTAAGCGCTAAAGCCCTCGCAGAAGATGACATTAGTGATTTCTGGATTACTTTGTTTGGTAAGCTAGACGAAGACATTCATGGATTTACTTTCGCTGAGTGGGGAATTAGACCTGACATACAAAAGTTAGTCACACAAAATAAAAAGTACGATGATGTAGTTAAAGAACAAATAGAAGAACAAGTTAAACAGTTGATCCGGGTATCGCTTAATGAAGAAGCTATGAACAGAAAGACAGTCAAAGCAATATTAGACAGTTCAAAAGATGCTGGTGAATCAGTAGCGTTTCATCGTTTAGCGAAAGATTAGAGGTTTATTTAACTATGGAATGCGGGTTGGGACATGCCAAACTTGCTAATTGCTACTTGTGGATTGCCACTTACTTACCGGTATTGATAAATGCTGGTGGAAACATGCCACTTAGTTATTGCTAATTGCCACTTGCTACTTGTTTATAGCTATAGCTACTTGCCACTTGCTTATTGATCAATGTTGGTTGAAACATGCTACTTGCTAATTGCCACTTGCTTATCACGGTTTTGCCAATTGTTACTTGCCACTTGCTACTTGCTTATTGCTAAATGCTTGTTGAAACATGCGTCTTGCTAATTGCCACTTGCTTATAGTG
>JAUMHA010101293.1:0-17983 GCA_032359765.1 Saxidomus gigantea
GCAATAGATTAGGATTAAAATATCCAACAGTACTTAACCCGTATTGCAATTACGTACTCACTCACATAATGGAATATAAACTTATGAAGTTCTGAGCTTGGCATGCATTGCGACATCTATCAGAAAATGTCACGCTGTTCAAAGGCAATCAATTTATATGGAAAGCTCTTCGGATTATTCACTTTATGTCTTTGCCTCGTAACGAACCTTCACAAAATTGAATACAATTTATATAGTAATTGGTTAAAGGGATAATGTTTCGATGTAGATATTATTTCATTATAGTATGTGACAGAATGTTATACAATGCAATGAAATGCAATTATCACCATTTTTTAAAACAGACCATTCAGTTCAAAATGAAAAAGTTTCATTTGTGCTTGGCTCTACTAATCGTTTCCATGGTGAAACGTGTCCATGGGGACTATGACTGTGTGTGTAACTACGCTGTTGAGAAAGCGGTTTATCCTGCAACAGATGTCGATGCTCAGCCCGTCGGATTTTTGTACGAGTTCGATTGCAAGCCTACATTAAATGAAAAAGAAAGTGTAAACGGACAAGACTTCTTTGGTATACAGTATGAAAAACAGGTAAAGTCGTTATGCTGCGCTTTCTTCTTGTTTCCTTGTCCAGTATCATTATTTAGGCTCTATATGTGCATTTAACGCGAATAAGCAATTAGACTAGTCTAGATCTGGTAATTAAAGTGTCAAGAAAATTACAGTAGACACGATGACGCAAATACAAACTCAAATTTGTTTGTAGGTAGGAATGATTACGTTTCAATTGGCATACTTAGATTGTCTGAGAGCATTCTTAAATGCGCTAAAGAATGGAATAAAACAAGACATATGGAATATCGCTGTAAACATGAATTTAACAGTGGGCTGTATCTTATTTTTGTACAGGAATGACACACTTCAATTCTTGAATTTATAATTCGTTTCAAAAGTAATTAACAGTGCATGTATTATTCAAGACATCCGAAAATATGCGATTCATTTCACAGGCAGGATATATAACAAAATCCCAAGATGTTCAAATACAAATCTGCCCGGGCGCTCTACCTGATGCAGATCTTAGTAAGTACAATAACAAAATAAGGTCGTAGTCAAATTTTAATAATTGTTTCCAAATAATTTTGAAAAAAAATAATCTCACTCTCCATTTATGTGTTTAATTTCTGCAATAATATGTCTCATTTATTTCATTTTTATCGTGATAAATTAATATATGTTACAAGTGATTTCTCTTGAAAAAGTATCAAAGAAATTTATTGTGTTGAATTATTTCGATTTTATTACCAAATGTATAGTTCCAACCACACCAACATCTACAACTACAACAACGCCAACAACAACACATACGACCACTCCAACAACAACATCTACAACTACAACCAGTCCCACAACAACACCTACGACCACGCTCACAACAACATCTACAACAACGACCACGTCCACAACAACATTTACGACCACGCCAACAACAACACCTACGACCACGACCACTCCAACATCAACACCTACAACTACGACCATAACTACAACGCCTACCACAACAACAACTACAACTACACCAACGACAACCAGACGAACAACGACTACTAAAAGGCCAACCACTAAAGGTATATATGCACTAATTACAACTGCAAGCATTTAAGATGTAAGTAAAGATGAATTTTATTTTGCTTCAATAACCATCGTGTTGTGGTTGCTTCGCTGACAACTAGGTTCACAGTATCATTATAAGTTCCAGCTTGCTGGCCTTTTGTAATACCTAGCTTTGTTAAAGCTTTTGAGTGACTTTTGAAAGACGTTTCTTATAAGAAACTAACCTCAATTTTTAAAACGTTGGTGCATGTATTTTTCCACCTGTAGATATTTAGTTTTTTCTCCAACATAACGCATACTTGCATTTAAAATTAAAAGTTCATTCAACAGGTTTGTAAATTGCATATTTTATTTTTATTGTTTAAACAACTGATTGATTTAAAAGTTATTTAGTCGAAATGGGTGTAGCTTTTGGAAAAATCGTTTCTTTTTATGATTCTTATTGAAATAAAAGTAATTAGGTTCTGGTATGTATTTTAGATAAACAAATAAACAGTTAAGTCTTTTATATCTCAGATCTAACATAAATACAAATTTTAATTAGACGAAAACTTGTTTCTATTCTCATTCTTTATCGTTTTAATTTTCTATTCGAACCTTCAGTTCCTCTGACATGGCCAACAGGAACCTATGGTCTTATGCAGACAGCGCAGGGATGTCCGGCTAGTAATACAAGATGGGTAACAGGTTGGCGAAAACAGGACACGGAAGATCATGATGCACATAATTACTTCACTTCGGGCATTCAAAACTTCTTAGGAGGTAGCACATATACTAATCTAGTCTTGAATATACGCAAGATTACCTTGCAATTATCATGTCTTTAAATGTATAGAAGTAAAAAGTACAAATAAAAGATAAATAGATAAACGCGTCAATTTGAAATTAAAGAAGTATAAAAGGGCATATTAAATACAAATGTGTTAATAAAAGAATTAGTAAATATGTCAAGCGAGAACATGTAAATTATAAATATTGAACCTTAAGGTGATATATACATTAATCCTAAGCATAATATATGTTAATATTTGGTTTTTTGACGTAGTATATGGGGATATATTACCCGCCTAGATTAATATTACCCGAGCTGTTAGGCGAGGGTGACATTATATCGAGGCGGGTAATATATCCCCATATACCACGGCAAAACACAAATAACAATTTTATTACCCTTCCCTTTCTTAAATTGTGATGGATTCGGTTCATTTTTAATTAATTTAACGGCTGAACGTAAGAAGACCGTCAAATACCCTTATGATTCCCCAATGTCACTTCGTGACGTCACTTAATAACGTCCCAAATCAGCACGTACTAAAACATTGACGTACTGTACGCGAACACTCTCACGTTTAGCGTGGGGTACAATGACAGGATATGTCAAGTGTATATTATCGGCTTGCTCGTTAATATCAATATCTATTGACCGATCAAATGGCTGGAAATTTCGTGGAAGGGTAATAATACACTCTACTCAACTTAAGGTAGCTGTGGATCTTAAGACCAGAATTCAAAAAGTAGATGGTAAAGTATGCATTTTGGTCCAAGTATAGGTCTATGTCTATATCTTCGAAAAATATAATTATATTTCCTATTCAGCTTAAAAATTCACGTAAAAAGCGCCATCTGGCGGCACCCGTTTTTCTAACAAAAATTGATCGTTTTTCTATCATAATTTCAATAAGATGTTGGCGATTTCACTTTTTTCAGGTGTACATTATTTTGACAACAGCCTTTATTCGGTAGGAGCAATTTTAATGTGTTTGCTGCATTACAAAAACCATTATTTCTGCAAAAATAATAGTACGAAGCCAAAAACGTAGCGAATTTTTTTCGTCACAATTTACAGATTGTATCGTATAGTGCGTTATCCGTGCGGTCAACGATTTTTATTTTTTGATACTATGTGCATCAGGTTTTGCTCTTAAAAATGATCAAATAAAAAACGCATGTGTTCCCGTTCGATTTTTTGTTAAAAAACTTCTCACCAGAAAATGCATATAAACGCGACGTTTCAATGTTTTCAAACCATGACGTCATTCTTTTTATGCCGAAATACGGAAGATTGTTACATTAGTCGGAAATTCCGTTCATGTTAAGGCGAAACATTGTATATTCTAAAGGATAAACGTTTGAGTTAAAGCTAGAATTTCAAAATGTTGATATGTTAAGAAAAGGAACAAGCAACAGAGAAAAGAAAAAAAAGGAAATTGCTGACGAAAAGAAACGCGACTGTTCCGCTACCTGATTCTTACCATTTTTCTATTCTTGCAGGAATACAAAGTATTATGTCTTCAGATTTAATTGTTGTAATCTTATAATACATGTGGACATTTTTCATCACCAGTTATAAGTAAATGAAATGATTCATGTAAACAGATATCAGATACTATAAATTTCATTTATGATAATCAAATAAAAAAGTTATTCCCGAAATAGCTATATTTCTCATTATTTCAACACAAAAAAATGAAAAACGATCATAAATATTATAGCATAGGTACATTTGACAATTTGACAGTTTTGACAGGCAGTATTTTTGTCAGGAGTAGCATACCGTCGTTCTGTTCAGTACAGACTCGTAGTACTTCTAAAGAGAGTCGTAATTTCGTCTGATTTATTCTACCATTTCTAAATGAAAAGTTCACAAAAAAGAACTCAATCCTTAGAATAGTAGACTCGTCGGTATGAGTCCTATAAACTAGCTCAACAATTCCCAAATTCGACACGATAACTGGTCAGAACCCCAGAATAGTTTATACAGTATGACCCCGCTTTCCGGCCCCCTTCAAAACCTAAATTGGCACAACCGACCGATATCGGCCTTTTATCGATGTATTTCACCCTTGCAGACCGCATACACCTGCATTCTGGATACCGGACCACTTCGGGGGAATATTAACTCAATTTCAGCCTTTCTCAACAGTGTAAAAATAGACATGTGTGGCCACTTTGAACTAGCCAATAAGCAATGTCCTTGCAATCATCATGCCATTATATTCACACGAAGCCGCCTTCGATTACTCACCCGCTGCTTCGATGCACATTGACCAGCTTAGGTCACACCAAAGTGATCACTTTGTCTTTGAATCGCTCACCCGAAGCTCGGGCTGTTATAGGCCGATTTTCCCCTGTTCTCAAATCTAATTAAAATTAATATGCGGAAAATCTGCTTCTTTTTCCAATTTAAAACTTGAGATCCTTATAAAGTAAACAGTACCACAGTATTTAGAACAGAGGCACTGCAAATCAGTTTCGACGTCGAATTTGCGCAGAATTATGTCGACGTATCTTTCTGACGCTATTGAACTGGCCGTCATAATCCTACTTTTTGAATAGAAATTACTTTGTCATTTTTTTCGCATATGATACATTTTCATACTGTAAGGATCATTGTTTAAACATGTATACTCAAACGTTATGCAGTCCGCATGACATATCGACATGAGAGACAGTTTAACTAACCATTGGAACATTATCGGCGACTATAGTTATTGGAACCAAATTTCATTTATTAAAATGATAATGAAATACCTTTTCACCTTTTGTTTTATTCTAGTTACACCGACCGTGATCAGCTTTTGCCTAATATATACATTATGTAGCAGTTATCGGATATTTGTCACTTTAGTATAAAACAAAAATATGGCCATGCGAATTTTAAAAAAAATATTTTCAAAGTTTTCGGCTTTTCTCTAATACAAGAAGACGCATACGTCTTGTAGGAACGCTTTTGTTTTTTACATGCAGGTGAAAAATGAATAATTGAACCAAAATGTATTTTGAGATAATAATATTAAATTAAGAGTGAGTAGCACGAATTGTCTTCGGAAATATAAAAAATCGGATACTGAATGTTGTTTTATTTAAACTTAAAAGTATTGGAAAAAAATGAATTGACAGTCTGATGATTCTAGTGACAGGAGGTTGCTTTCCATTGATGCATACTCGGGGGCCCTAAGTCGATAACAAAAATATGCATACACGTGTACGTAAAAGTGGAGAATCATACACTATACAGTTTTGTTCAGGATAGCTATCTCAAGGTAATGAAAATCATCTAACCAAGTTTCTCGCCTAGCTCTATTTCTCTAAGAACTGCAGCATATTATGATTTAAGAATAGCCAAATTGTAAGTGGAACTCAAATACATTAACCTCTTGAGTAATTTTGTTCTACCATTTCTCTCTTTTGATTTAATTTGTTTACTTGAAATTATTTCCAGTTCCCCTGCCACAAATAAATTCAAATTTAACTCCTGAAAGGTAATATTCTTACTAACAAACTCATATCTAAGCTGAGAGTGAGGATATTTTTGAGAATGTTTTACTTTATCTGAACTTTTGGCTTAATACCAGATTTTTTCTTTTTAGATTTTTTAGATTTCTTCGAATGTCTACTAGAACCCTTCTTTGAATGTGATTTAACATCTGAATCGTCCTCACTGCTGCTTTCCCCGTCTGATGAAGTAGATGAGCTATAATCACTATCCGAACTTGTACTGTCCGAACCGGACACATCTAAATCTGAATCCATAAGACCCAATTGACTCATTTGTTTCTTAACCTTCTTTTTAAGTTTTTTATCTTTTCTCAATGTATTGATCGTAACGCTTTGATTTTTTACGATATCCGATACTCCAGAAACTTTCGGGGTTGGTGTAGGAGGTTAGGAATGATTAGGAAAAATATCGGAATTGGTGTGCCTACCTTTGAGCTGTTGAACTTCTTGCTGTTTGTTTTTCAGTTGTTTTTTGAGTTCTTCTTTTCTTTTGTACTTCAATAAACGTTTCTTCTCTGTCTCGACCTCTGAAATCTGCAATATCAACTTGTGCATTTCCTCATCTTCACTTTCACTTTCAAAGTGTTGTTGTTGTTGCGGCTCGTCTCCGCCAGAGGCCCCAACAGGGATATCTACAAGGCTATAAGCGCCCTCGGTCTTCAAAAAACCGTCACTTTTACTTCCTTCTGTTGGAATACCAACAGTGTCCAACTCCTCAGTGATGCCGTCGTTCATTTTCTTATAGTCTTTTCTTTCAGCACGCCTTCGTTCTCTTCCCGACATCACACTAACGAAATCAACTTAAATATGGTAACACATACCATAAATATAAAATTATGCACCACGCAGAACAACACTGTCCAAAGCGCGAAAAATAGTTCAAGTCCACAATAATCAACGATTTTTAATCATTTATGCCTGAAAAGGCTAAATTTGTACTTGCTATTGCTCAATATAGTATCACATAATAAAGTTCCAATAGGTAGTAGTGCGATAAAATAAATAAAACAAATGTATTTGTTTTTTCGGGCACTGTAATTCCCGCTTAAACTACTACTGTAACAATATTTTACACAAAGAAATAAATTTCTTGAAACGTGTGATCAAGTCAAAATCATATCTAACAGTGATGAGTAAATATCAGATAAAAGACAGGCCGGGCCTCAACAAAACAACTTTCTAAGACCAATCAAAAGTCTTATGACTATACTAATGAACCAATGAAATAGGCAGTTATTATTAACTGTCGACAAAGGAAATGCCCAAATTCCTCAGAATAACCGAAATCCATGTGAATGCTGAATATTCAGTTCGTTAATTAAATATTTTAATAAATGATTAAAATAAACCCTTGAGATTAATTCCAGATGGAATCAATCTCAACGAGATGATGGCAATTTGGAGTTAGCATGTCTTCCCTAAGGACACTTCCACTACTTAGTGGATGTCGAACCCGGGACCCTCCGATCCTGAGACGAACGCGCTACCACTGCACCAAAGCCGTTCCACTGATTAATTGGCTTTTAATAATCGTATCGTAGACATCGTAAGCATCAAGTAATAGAGACAAAGAAACCCCGTGCAACGCATCGCTAAATAACATTTACCCTCTCAACACAGTACTCATATCTACACCAATGCCCTGGTAGTGCTTAAAGTGTTGTTGTTCCTTAACTTTGTAGGTGAATTCGGGAGCAACAATCTAGTGACAAGATTTTGTATTAAAGATACCACATGGTCGAGTGCACATGACAAGCCATGGCCAAGCGGATCATACTGTATACTAAAACACAAGGCGTGTCCATCAGGTATGGGTAGAAATAATAAATCGCTGTTTTAAATATAGATATTGAACGAGGTAAATTTTAGAGATATTCAACCACAATAGTATTCTCTGCAATAGACACTTAAAGGCACAATACTAAGCCCCTGACAGGTATAATTTTTCATCATGTATTTTCATGTTGTATCTAATAATTGGCTGAAACATGTTATATCATTAAGACTTTAGCAAGAATGAAGCGCCACTTTTGCAAAACTGCAGAGATATAAACATTAAACTGCAAAAAGACCACCCAGGTCATTTTAAGTTTCTATCTACCTAAAAGTTTGCAAATCATTTTACAATGGTAGCTAGAAATTTAACTCTTAAAGGTCCAATACTAAGCCCCTGATAGGTATAATTTTTCATTACGCATTTTCATGTTGTATCTAATAATTGCCTGAAACATGTTATATAAGTAAGACTTTAGCAATAATGAAGTGCCACTTTTGCAAAACTGCAGAGGTATAAACATTAAACTCTTGGCTGTGTTTAGCAAAACAGCAATAAGACCATCCATGTCATTTTAAGTTTATATATACCTTCGTAAATTATTTCACAACGGTCGCTAGAAATTTGAGCAAAAATAGCTTCCCAATCATCATGTTTTTTATGACATATTTTAAGACATGTGTTGACTTTTGAAAAATTGGGAGCGTCTTTTCTTTTGATATTGTATGTTTAATACACAAATAATGATATTAGCTGTTATTGAAAGATTTTACTTGTTACACATTTATTCATAGTATCTAATATTTCAGAGAGAATAAAATTCTATATTTTCAAATAAAAGGTCTTTGGGATCTCTAAACATGATTGTCGTTATAAGACCACTTTTTACTTATAAAGGGGTTATGAATAGTACCAGTTGTTCTTGTCAGGTGATCTATCACTAACAAGGTCTAGATCCCCAGCTTAAAGGATAACAACATAACCCTTAAAGACAATTGAACAATAATGTGAGATATGTGGCCGCAGGGGGACCGACATTCCTATGTAGTCATAGTAGGGGTCTTAGCCAATAACAGATTAGCTTCTAGTTTCCATAATTAGCTACTGTAAAGCTTCTTGTCCAGTAGATAGAAGTTGATATGTGATGGATTTCGTTATTAGAATAGTTTGGTCAGGTTTGCATTTTATTTTATATCTTTCTCAAGCAAAACATTTTCTTTTGATAAAACTTTTCAATTGTCACACTATTCTCTAAAGTGATGATTAGTTTTCTGCAAAACAGACTGTGTTCAGGATATCAAACCTTGCTAAATATGCCTAGGAAATCAAATGTGAAATATTTAAGTAATGCTTTATGTGATAAGAAAACAGTTAAGGGATCAGACAACCTCAAGTTGTTGTTTTTGTTTAGTGGGGGGGGGGGGGGTGTCACTTATGACGGAGTTTGAGTTGAGACAACAGCTTTTTACATTCTAAGATAATCATGCCAATACTCTATCATTTAATCATAACGTTACACTAAATGGGCCAATGTCCTTCGATACACTATCATGAAAACAGTTCTATCACCAGTCAATACTGGTAGTTTTTGCCATCCAAACGGAGGTGCCAAAATATTAAGGCACACATGTAGCACATTCGTTATTAGTCCGCTCCCGGTTCAGCAGTCTATATCAATATGTCTTTGAGTCCCATCGTCCAGAAAATCTGGAACTGGTGATACAAAAACTCAAACTATATTCATGAAACTTTGCATGTATATAGAATGTAGATTATGTCAGAGCCTTTTCATCGTCAGACAAAAACTGTGGTTGCTGCGATTATAGAAATTATTTTTTATTATAGTAAAAATAACGCTTCAATTGTGAATTAGAAATTATATAATAATAATAATAATAATAATAATAATAATAGTAATAATAATAATAATAATAATAATAATGATAATAATAATATAAATAATTTAATAATATAGTGGCAAGGAGGTTACAGTAGTATTATTACTTAATATAGCTATTACTATGTCTTCACCAGCATTATGTACGCTCTACTTTGTTTCTGTTGGATTATATGCAGGTTTTAGGAGTGGTTTTATACATTGGGACGACGAAGACTCATCAAACAGTAACAGACGAGGTGGTGCATTACCAGACGGGGAATATGACACAGATACGGAGGTTGATTACTGCTGCAGGTACAAATATACATTGCATGAAAACGAACTACTTCCACAACATGCGTGTTGTGTTTGTGCATTCACGTCAAATTTAACTCTTAGACCAAAATAATTTCTGCCTTTATTTAACTGCCTTTTTTTACATAATGTCTTCATATGAAAGATTTTGTAATTTATGGGACAGTTGGTTATGTCATTTTGTGGATTTAACACAACGAACAAATTCGAATTGTATTAATCGTTTTACAAACACAGTGCCGTGGTGTTAATATAATAGGTTATAATCCACTAAATCGTACCGCGAATAAAACGATAAAACAATGTATACTTACATCTTTGCACTTTACCGTTATTTTAAATGCATTGGGACGACAGGTGGGTTTTAAACAGTTTTAAGAGCGCCGGGAGCCATATAAAATATATCATGTATATTGTGTGAAATACAGCATCATGTAAATGCGACATCAAATCATAATGAGACTGACGATCGGAGTGCCCCGGGTTCGATCCCCACCCGTGCCAAAGAAGTGGTAGTATCATTAAGTTTCAAAAGTTCAAAGTTTATTTACACAAATGCATGAGTCCCGCATAAAGCGGGCAGCATCAGCACAATACATTTCTAACATGACAAAATGGAAAATGGCTATAGTCTTAAATAACATATGTAAATCTATGTACAGGGATATCACATTTTAATTAAGAAATAATTAATGTCTCCCTGTATTTTAACGTTTAATAAAATATAGTCAGGAATTTGGATGCGTACTAATTAAATCACGAGCGCGTAACACGAGTTATTTACCTTTTCGCATCCGAACGACTTAAGTATGTTTTTTATTGTTTTTTTTTAATTCTGATAGTAGCTATACAAGCTTAAGTAATACAGCTACCATTATTTTTCGACTTTTTCATTAATTTTGTGCGTCAAGAGATTAGACAATTCCTTGAAAAACTCGTGGTTTACTTCATTTGTACGGTTGTTTTAAGAGCATAGTGTTGTGAAGCTATTGTGCTTATGTTTTATATTTTGGATTAACGTTTCATCTTACATCGTAAGTTTTGTACATAGTTGATAATATTAAAGTTCCTACAGTATCAAATTAATGCTATTCGTTATTGTCCTTATTATATTGTATAACAAAACAATATTTTTTTATAATACAAAAACACACTGTCTTCTTCTGTTTCAAAATACCTAGGACTTTCAGTATCTCTGGTATTATTACTCACAGCAAAATACTTATGATTGCTTAATCATTTTTATGAGTTTTTATAAAATACGGTAAAATTGTCTATTTGTAGGGGCGACGGCTCACCAGGTTCGGAAATAAGTCTCCCAACAGAAAGGTCATTTATTCTTCTTCGTTTTAGTAGCACATGCCAGTCTGTACGAGGAATGAATGTACGTGAGGTATATGTACGCTGGGATGACGAAGATACATTTAACTCATCAGGCAAAGGTGGCTGGCATCCTGCTGATGACGGTGGCAGCAAGGACCATCTGTTACATTTTTGTTATTACCATTCTATAGCAGGTCCTTCTCTGATCGGTTGATTATTTGCAGCAAAAGTCATTTCTGCTCAAACTGTTATAAAAAAATATCAAATAGCTAACATCCAAACAGGTTTTTGAATTTTATTCTTTACACGAAGTTTTTTTCCCTGATGATGTTTAATAGAACATCATTATGAACAAATGCATACTATATACTTTCGCGACTGCTTAACTGTTCACCCGTATGTTGAGCTTTATATTAATACTGTTTGCTATACATGTTTTCACAATAAAGCAAAGCGGTACACTGCGATTGCCGTTTGAACACTTCAATAGTATCTGTTTGATTTTCTTTGTTTGCAAAACTTCTAAAACCTTTTCTTGAACGTATTCTTTTTGTATTATTTTGGCCTGGAGCTGTAAGCCCCTACGCCATTGTTAGCACGCTACATTTCAAAAACCGTAGGCAAGTAAACAGTAAAATGTGCTGATAACAACTGTAATTCTGCGCTATGGGAACATAGTGCAAGATAGACCAGCTCAAGCTGTTCGAATAGAGCATACGATAACACCATATTACAAACAAAACAACAGTACAGACAGCTTCAAACGATTGCAGAAAAGTTCATAGCTTTCGGTCCTGTTTCAAAAATACTGCACTGTTACTTTCAACTGACGCTGATTACGGAAGGTAATCATATGCATATCACGGAAAAGTACGGATATTTACGGAACGTACGGAACTCGACATAAGAGTTTGTGGTATGATTTTCTAATTTTTATGTTAAATCATTGAAAATCTTTATTTACGAACAATAACATCTATATTCACATAAAAATAAATTTCTTTAAAAAATGATAGAATATACGTACATTCCCGACAGGGATGTCAGATACTAGAGATATTCAAAACACAATTCACCGAGTGTGCTATTTTCATTTAAAACATGATGCGGAGTTAATTTCAACCAAGACCTCTGACTTTCAGCGCTTTGATATTAAAAAGGTATCTACCATTCTGTTACTCGCCTTCAGATGAAAATTTGTGAGGCAAGTCTCATTTTATAAATTGTTTTAGTTTCTTTCTCCTTGGTGTGTTTAATTTACGAATACAATGATGCAGTATCAAATACCCATGGTTATCTCATTCTACAACTACATTCTTGTTCTCAGTTGCATGGTGTGATACTAGTTTCTGTTGTGACCTTATTGGAAGTCGCATTTTAAAAACTTGTTTTATTTTTGTAACGTTTATCTTGTTATAAATTGCATACTGAAAATCTAGTTTCATTTTGTGATAAGAATGTTTTATGGTTTGACTTTGAGTTATGTTTAGTGAAATGAAGCTCTTTTACGACTTGTGGAATTCGGGTTATTAACATATTATTGAACATGCAATTTTAAATTGAATCACCAAAGTTAACTTGCAGCAAAAGACGTGTTATATCACAGTACTTCACTTATTATTCAAGCTAGTGATTTTCTATGTACACTAGAAGTGCAGCAGTTTGATTTATTTCCTAATATTTATTTTTTTTAAATAATGTGTATTACGTGATATAAAAGTGACTGATTTTACTTGTTAACAGTACGAAAGGTCAATTTAAGTAAACAATACAATGTAGTTTACAAAGAAGTTTATGTTTTCATGACCGGAATTGTTGTCGAGAAATGCAATGTGAATATACATCTACATATAAAGCTTTTTACATTCAATGTATTGTAATTATGACTTTATCGATTATCTTAATACATTTACAAACGGATAAATGCAGCAGAATGAAACGTACCTTGTTAACTATGATACAAACAAGAAATATTAGCCTGTTTACTTTGATACAAGCAAGTAATTTACCCTGTTTACCCTGATACAAGCAAGTAATTTACCCTGTTTACCCTGATACAAGTAAGTAATTTACCCTGTTTACCCTTATACAAGCAAGTACTTTACCCTGTTTACTCCTATACAAGCAAGTAATTTACCCTGTTTACTCTGATTCAAGCAAGTAGTTTAATTTGTTTACTCTGATACAAACAAGTAATTTACCTTGTTTACTCTGATACAAACAGGAAATATTACCTTGTTGACTCTGATACAAGAAAGAAATTTTCAACTGAAAACGGAGACTTCAAATCGAGAAACGGTGCGCACAATTAACCAGTAAATAGTTTAACTGAACGATTTCATTTTGTGATTTAAGTGTTTTGCAGCTAACGAAGCTTACCGCTCTATGAAATACACACTTGATAGTTCATCGTACTGCAAAAAGAAAAGGTATAAAGACCGACGAAACAAAGGTCAATTATCTCAATTTCTTTGTTCTTTTATCTCTTTACGGTTTTATTTATATCATTACATTTACAAACTGATCGCTTTCATTAAGTTTGCTAATTACACCTAGGTACAAATGAGAGTATGAAATATGATTAGATATGATAAATTTATATTAATTCAGACACTCGGATTACGCTTTGAAGTTTTGACTAAATATCCAGTGGAAAGGGGGTTTAGTAAAACGAGTGAGTTGTGTACTGAAGTGTAAAATGAAACACGAAACGCATTGCATCCTTAATGTGTATATACTAAGACTAAGCAAAGAGAAAAATTCTCGCCAAATAAGGAACTGTTAGAGCAGAACAATAACAACTGAATTTGTCTCAAGTTATATCTGGTTAACACATAGCACAGGATAAAGCAATCGGCCTAGGTATATTTGCGTTCAGCTGTGTCCAAAGGCTTATCAAACCTATTTTTAAGAATAAACCGCAAACATGGATGTTCTTTCTAAAATCTCTAATCTCTTAGCTCTCTTACCCATGTCGTAAAATTGATAAATTAACTAAGGTTCCAAAACAAGCTTTGGAATCAACAGCGAAAGCTGTTTATCTGACAAGATCGTGTGCCGATGTGACTATGCCATCGGTTATATTCGCCTAGTTATTACCTTTTCTTATTAGAGTTCAATCAAACTCGAAACCACCAGTCTTCAAAAGTTCAATCCTTTAGAAAGGCTAGAACTGATATTTCCCGCGTTCAACACGTATTTATAATCTATTCAAGTCGTACAGTACTGTTTGTAAGTTACTCAGTGATAGAGACTTTATTTAAATATAATACGCATGAAGATAATACAGAGGCATGCCTACTGCATGATTCTCTCGATATAGCAAAAACATTAGTCAGTGTACCCGATTTCGCATAGGACGCGGTTTCGCACACCTTCTAGTTCTATGTAAATTCTGAATAAACTGTTGTTGATTTTTGCTCGTTTTTGTTTTATTTATCTGAAATTTGGGTAGACTCAGACGAAAATGACATTGGAAGGATCCTGTTGCTGAGCCTCGCTTTGGAAAAAGCAGACGTAAGCATAAACAAATCATACCGAGGTTACTGGTTTAGTTGCAAAAATATAAAAAAAATAAATGCAAGTGGCAATTTTCACAACTGAAATGCAACAGTTATCTTCTTCAATCTATAATCCAGCGAATCTGAAAGTTTTTTTATGTTTGTTACGTATAATAATGTGAAAAATCAGCTGTTTTTCTTGTTCTCCCGACATATAGCTGAACTTGATTCATTTCATATTCTTCGGATAGTGAAATATTTAATCGAGTAATTTCATTTACAGAGCAGGAGAGCCCAGTGACTCTAGAAAACAATGTGAAAGAACGTTCATTTTTTATGATCAGTACAGTTAATGTTTAGTTAAATTTTAATGAAAAGTGTGCGAGATTGGATACATTTAACTCTACTAGTATTTAGCAATTATTGGAATTATCTAAATGGCAAAATTTAAAACTCAACAAAAGGAGAGTTTGAGACATCAAGCCATATCTATAAGAATTGTCGTAACGCCTACGGACCTTTAACATGTAGGGCATAAATATTGCTAGTGGAATTAAGCCACGCTTGTAAAAAAACTACTTTTGGTATTCACGAGTGTAATTATTGTGATATTACCTCGATATCAAAACAATTTCTGTTTATTGTGTGTCTCAAGCTCTATTTTTGTTAAGATTTTATTTTGCCATTACTGACCGTAGGACAAACATCTGAATGTAATCTTAGAAATGCCAGTGAAACAAGGAACTCAGTATCACACCCAGTTCTTTGCTTACTCTTTTCTTCCATCAACTTTAGCTGACTGGAAACAAATACCTACTGAACATAGGATTTCTCTCACTTTAGGTATATTTAAAAGGCTGCTTTACCCGTTGTTCAAAAGATTCCGTATTATTATTTCTGCGAATGCATAAATGCAAATACCAATTTTTCAACGACAGAATAGGGACTCTCTTCCTTAATAAACAACTTTTTACAAAAGATTGTGTAAGTACATATAGTAAGGTTAGAAGTACCAACCATTATGTGTATACCATAGAGAACATATGTAACTTAACAACAATGTCAAACCAGTCACCAGGCTTACTCTACAAACATTGCTATATGGAGATCATTCAATTATAAGCATATACAATAATTCCAATATTCTTGACGTATATGCATGCAAAAATAAGACAATTTGAAACGCATCGATAAAAACAACATGAAAATAAACTCCTCCACCAGGTATGAAAGTATAGTAACCATACGAAGCAATCATACTCATGTCCTAACAACTCCACAATATGTCAAAAGTATCCCATCTTTTCTATTTTTCCCTTTCTATACTGTCTCATATGTATGTACAGAAAGCAATAACGAATGAACTAACCATTAACATTTACTGATCCTGCTTTAACTTCTACATTTGTACTCGACAATTAATATAGTCTTTGTATTTTTACTTTTTATTTGTGTGTGCTACTGATATTGCCTCATTCATGTCTCAAGCCACTTGTTAGAACGAATGCACTGCAAATAAAACAGGAATTAAGACTTACATGAATTGTTTCCGTAGTAAATATATCAGATTAAGTGACGAATGATGAGAGAGTTTACAAATACTTCCTACTCATTCTTTTATGCTATTGTTTGTAACTACATGTAAATAATTACAATCATGTGAAGAAATATTGTTTTTCTGAGATTTCAAACAGGTTTTAACAACAGTCCGCCTGAAGACCTTAAAAGACTGCTGCAAAAATATTAACTAATATTACGTTGTTTAAGAATGTAATGGTTCTTATAACGAGAAATTAATAAAGGAAAATTAAATATTCACTTTCAACTGACTTCAAAGCTTTTGCAATACATGTATAAGGTTATTAAATATTAAAAACCATCTTTTCGATTACGACTTAAGATTTTTAGCTTTATATATGTATCTGTTTACAAACGATGTAGCAGTGGCAATACATTTTACTTTTTAAGGTTCAAAGCTTTAACAAGTTTGTATACTTATCATGTATCGATATAACTGTTTAGACATGTAATGCACTTTAACACTTAATGTTCCTTTGCAGATCCGAATCATTTACGTATATTATATCCTATGGGAGAAGCTTATGGTCGCTTCGTGTGGGCATCATAAAAATAAATCAAACCAGTGAAGATAACTATTTATGGGAATCGCTCGAAACAGCTTTTAGATTGTATTCCAATTCCTTCAATTTGCTAACATTAGTATGAAATATTATGGAAAAAGTATATTTTAACGCTGACTGACCCAGGGAAATATGGTAAGTTTTGTCTTTATGTATAATCAAAGTTAATTTAATTATTTTTTTCAAAGGCATACTTAATTCAGTTTGTAAATATATGCACCATTTTCGAAAATATAGAGGACTGATCAATATATTTCATTTGTTTCATTTTTTCCACCTGGTGCAAAAGAAAAGTTACACGAATACGTGCTTTTTCTCTTTGGTTTTATTTAAATATACATTGTTTTTGTGCGCGATCTTGGTTTTGTCTATACAGGCAGTGTCTCATAAGTGTGTTTGAAATTGAACACCTGTATATTGTAAGGCTGTAACCGTGCAATGTTAAATATGCATACCTATCATTATAGAACGTTTTTCATTTTGCAACAGTCAAAATCCGTAAATTGTATGCTATTAGTCAAAGTTTTACATGTTTTCACACTAAGTTAATATACAACTTTATAGAATGTCATTTTTATTCTTTTAGTATGTTTGATCCTGCTGACCGAAATTGCGTGACAATTTCGCCAAGTATAAACCTGGGTGCACTTACCCTGATATGAGATATCATATCGTGAAATGAGTTGAAGTCATTTTGTCATGTCGGCACCATTCCTCAAAGTCGATATACTGGTGTTGTAACGACATTTTGATATCTTTGCATAATGTATCGAAAGAAATTGTTTAATACGTATGCCATTTTTTGTTTATTGTAGATACATGTAGTACATTGGATCTCTATTAACAGCGCTGGTTTGCATTGACACATAATATTCATAGACAAAATGGACAATGTTTCTTTTGAGCTGACTACTTCATCTTCCGATCGTCTTGGTTCTCTTGACTCTCGTTGGTTAACAGAAAAAATTAACGCCATACAAACTGTCGTAACTCCAATCCTACTTGTAATCGGTGTCATTGGAAACACATTCATTGTCATAACAGTGTCTCAGTCTGAATTTCGTAAAATGACAACGAGGCTGTTTCTAACCGCACTGGCTTTTTCAGACTCAATTACTCTTGTAACAAGTATATTTAACCAAACGTTCATCGTTACCGCT
>JAUMHA010101404.1:0-12768 GCA_032359765.1 Saxidomus gigantea
ATGGTTTTACAAATTAATTAAAAACATAAAATAATGTCTACTTAATATTCACAGCATCATAACAGAATAACTATACTATAAAATTCTTCCCTTCATACAAAAAAATAATTTGGAACGAACATTATGTTTTTCGAACTTGATCCCGATTTATTAACAATCGAAAAACGTGCTGACTAAATTTTGTTTTGTAATTGTGAGTTCGACAATTCACCATGTCCTCCTCGTATCGGAGTCTTACACGCACATTAAAACAAAATTGTATATACATTTAGAATGCACTTGTTCTCCCATCCATTAGCGACTATTTGTTAATTATTGTATGTTGTATCGCATGTGCTTCTGCTGAATGAATTGAATGTACGTGAGTTAATGAAAACGTTTGAAGTAGACAAATTGATACACTAATTTGCTTTAAACTGTAGCTGCCAAATATGGCCTTTTAATTTCTTGTAAAGGTTCCATCTATAATTTATTGTATTTGGGACTGGGACACATAAAGTAAACAAAACTCGAGACGAATAAAAGATGTTCATATTATGTATATGAATACATTTCAGTTTAACCTCAAAAGTAGTATAGAATACCTTTATTGGTACAATCTTTTTCATCCGTGAGATCTACACAATTCGGATTACCATTACATAAATACTGTCTTGGAATGATATCACCATTTCCACATTGGAATGTGTTGTTTGAGGTAGCCGATTCCTGTGTTTTGCCTGAGAGCTGGTACTTATCTACAACATATCATGGAATGATACTTATCTACAACAAACCATACAATTGTACCTATAAACAACCAATAATGAATTGGTTTGTGCAAAAATTCATAAAACCTAACATATACCTATCTGCGTTAAAACATGAACTAGTATTTAATTACATAAAATCATGAAAGGGTTTTTATGTAGAAAATAGTTATAAAATGTCAGTTCTGTATAAAACTTAAAATTCTGAACTCATATAAGAATCCATATATCTACAACAATAGTACGTATCTACATACAATCACCCAAGACGAATTACTTTAAGTCCCAGGATCACATTTACAAGTAGCTTTCATTTTTCAAGAAATATGTCTTACTGACAAAAATGACCTTAATTTGTTTTAAAAACATTCCTAACCTTGCTTTTTAAATCGATAAGTACTGATTAGAAACATAGTACAGTATTTTTTCAATGATATTGAAAAAATAAGAAAGGCTTTTGGCAAATCTTTTTCTTAAAGAAGCAACTTGAATACGAAAGGAAGGCTCAGCATTGTTTTAGTGTGAATAGACAATGGTTATATCATTATCCTATCAATAAATGTATGTTACTATATCAGTAAATTCAAAGTGATCCTGGGATTTTAAATTCATGAAAGTCATACTTATGCAATGATTTGTGATCGGCACTCTAAGCGTGAAAGGTGCATGTAATAATACAGAATTTCATTAACCCAGTGATTCATTATGTACATTTGTAACAGAATAAAATACGCCTGGTCCTCCTGACATGGCATACTAATATAGTTATCTCTGCTGTGACCTTACTGATTAACACTTAATCACGCATAACTTCCAGCATACTAATAGAGTTATCTCTGCTGTCACCTTACAGATAAACACGTCATCACGCATAATTGCACGGCATACTCATATAATTATCTCTTCTGTCACCTTACAGATAAACACTTAATCACGCATAATTTCCAGCATACTAATATAGTTATCTCTGCTGTCACCTTACAGATAAACACGTCATCACGCATAGTTGCACGGCATACTAATATAATTATCTCTTCTGTCACCTTACAGATAAACACGTGATCACGCATCATTCATTTCACGGCGAACTAATATAGTTATCTCTGCTGTCACCTTACAGATAAACACGTGATAAATAATAAAACATGGTTTATGGAATATCTGTAATGGCTTTAGTATACATCGTGTGATCAAATAGTCACTATTTGTAAGGCAACGTTAATACATACACTCAAACAAACATGGCTCCGATTTAGTAGCTGGGTCCGTCGTGAAGCACCAAAGGTATCCTTCATTGTATGGGTCACGGCAGAAATTTGACGCGTTGCCAACATTCCCATCTGGGAACTGTGAGTCTATAAATATTTCGTGGTCGTGTGGGGACTGTGACACCCATGGTTGACATGTTTTCCCAGAAATTGTTTTGTTCCACTGTCCGTTGTACCGAGCATGCGTTGAGTAACATCGATCAGACGCAGTATCTAGGCAATGGAGAATGGTTAAATGTGTAAAATTATCAATACAATAATCCAAAAATTGAATAAGATAATTCAATTCACATTTTATACTCAGCAAACATATTGTAATGCTCAACATCAAACAAATATATCTTAAAATATTGCTCAACACCGAAATCAATTTATGTATCGTAGTCAAGTTTTTGTTACGGATTGATTCGATCTTTATGTGCAGAAAATATTTTGTGTTGCTTTACAATAAAGTCGGAAGACAAATATGAAACCAACTAATAGACATCTTGATATTACCGTTTCAGCTGAAGATGAAAATAATCCCGTTTTCTGATAAAATGTATAGTGTTATTATTACAATGAAAACCTTTTGAACTACAAATGTCCCAAATCATTCCTGGATCAGTTGTGAAGCAAACCAGCATTCCCCGCTGTGTTGGGTCCCTGCAATAGTTTTCATATTCTCTATCGTAAGTTTCATCCCATCGCCGACAGGTCCGGCCTGACAAGGTCTTACTCAGTCGTCCTCTATACATAGCTGTATACATAGGTGTAACATCATCTGGCTCTAAAAAGATACATGTCCAACAAAAACAAAATAAATATGTGCATTAACTAATATACTGGAAAGTAATTTAAGATTTAAAATAATTGCTTTTGACTGCTCAAGAAATTGTCATCGGTTATTACCTGCGCCGGTGCATACATATAGTTTTGTTTATATTGACTTATCACTTAAATAGTTATGGCATATTGTATTAATACATGTTTGTCTTTATCAAATATATGTTGCATTTTTACTCGTGGTATGTAGACCAATCTCTTATATCATACTTCATGCTCGCCCAAATATGTGGTAGGAAAAGTGATTACTTAAGAAATCGGAGACCCAAATGGGAATGGAATTTTTTTTTCTTATAAATTGAATTTTTTAAATTCTGTTCACTAGATACTTATCATCAGTAGTTTAAGTCATTTCACACAATAATCAATTGTTCAAATAAATTCGATCCCTTCAAAATGATTCCCAAAGTGGGGTAGGCTGCTTTCCCCTATATAATATTTATAGTAGCTACAATAAATGATCAGAATGTTTTAATGGTCCAATTAATACTCGTATGGCCCCAAACCAAAAGCGTCAAAAATGCATCCTCTCTGAAATAAGTGGGGTTGTTTTACTTATTAGTATAAACTCCTTTTTTCTCTACAATCTGTAAAGAAGTCTTTTACTTTCAATCCAGCCATTGTAACTTCATTTAATTGTGCACGAATGATCTAATAACTTTATCGCTTCAGAAATGTGACTCTATATGGCGGGGGTCCCAGTTAGACAAATTTTATTTTTTCAGATAAATGTAAATAATGACGGTCATAATTGTCCCAAATTGTCAAAGAACATCAGCAACATATTGTTCACAATATGTATCAGTGTTCAACTTTCTGTCGAACGTATGTGATAACTGGAAAAAGAATTTTGTATTTTATTGCGGCAGTCCGCAGGCTACTACGTAACACAGAGATTACGCACAGGGATAGAGATGTCCCGGAAAGAGCTGGAGAGCATCAAACAAATGACATGCATAAATATTACATAACGACATATATATAGATACTATCAGAAGTATTATGTCCACAGTTGTTTTATTAAACTGAACAAATTGTTCCGAATAAGTATGAGTACACAAGAGAACGTTTGGAACTTACGAAACTATCAACTTGACATATTCACGGAGACGTTTAATTTGGCTGGACAAGAAAATAATACAAAAGATTTTCTCCCCTCGTCATTATTTCCTTCTCTAATAGTTTCTCCCTACCCGACGAGCAATACAATCCAGATGATAGCTGCCTAATTATTAAAATATGTTTTGCTACTGATAGTAATGTTTGCAACAGTTACTATCCTAATCAACTGCGAATTTTTAAAATAACTGAAGCAGCATGAATGATTAAATACACTTTGATAGCGTAGTTATTTACTGTAACGTCACGTGGTGCATACGAATGTATACCATTGTTCAGAAATAAGTGTATCCAAATATTTTCATGATGCAGTTTGGTCGTGCGTTTTGATATTGGCAGTATGGAGTTCAGTCAAGTTGATATACTTATTTGTGGCTCATGCATTGTTTTCAGTACATAAGCAAACACAGAGGAGATGGTGTAAGCCATGGCTCTTATTATGGCTCTCCTTACAGTCTTACATGTACCAATGTTATTTCATGCAGAGACTGAGGTGACTTACCTAACCGTTCTTGTGTCAGCTTTTGTTCACAGATGAAGTATCTAGCCAAACCTTTGTGACAAACTTCCGGCTCCCAAGTGTTGTTTGTATTAAAAAGACGGAAACCCATCCTTGTACAATCTCCATCTAACAATGTGTTTTTTAAGTTCCTGGAATCATTAAATTGAATATGAAATTAACTAGACTCTTTTACAGAAATCAACGCATGACCGCCCCCCGCCTCTGAATAGCCATAGGGGGTAACTTATGCATACGCAACTGTCATTTTTAACTTACTGACCCCAAGAAAGAATATGGATTATCTACCCAATAAGAGAATATATCCCGTGTCGTCGATCAATAATCACTGTAGAGAAGAAAGGATAGTTTAATACAGCGAACATAACATTGAAACCGCACACGTTTAACTGTAAATATAGAGAGGTAAGTATCTAACACCTGTTCTGATATTACATTTAGGTAAATGCAGGACACCTTATTCAAAGTCCAAGGAGCACTGTTTCAAGTAGCTCTTATTTTAGCACGAAAGACGGTAAATCTGAAGAAATGATCTTTAATTGTATCACAAACATTCTATTTGTTGCTTTTATATCGATATTAGAAATATAGCGCAGTATTTTTGTCAATGATATTGCAAAAAATAAGAAAGACTTTCTGGAAAATATTTTTCGTGCAGACTCGACCCGAATTCGAAAGAAATGCATATGTCAACACTGTTTTAGAGTGAATAGAGTAATGTGCTTTCATTATCCAATTAGTGTATTTATTTTACTTTATCAGTAAATTCAAAGTGATCCTGGGACTTGAATATGATAATGATACAGTTCGTGTATAATAATGTGTTAATCGTGTTACAATATGTCGAAAAGGGATTTTGTCAAGTATTGTACCTGCAGTATACGGGTATTTACCGCAACTCTCAATAATATTTTTAATGTCCGGCTCGTACCGAATATTGCCTCTTTAGAGGATGGTGGACCCAATAAGCACGATTACAAACAAAAACATAGTTTTAATGTTTATCCTTTATTTGTTTAAAGCTGCTCGTTCACAGTTTCCGGTGAAAAAAAAAAGATTTTCAAAAATGATATACATTGTACTAAAACAATGTAAAAGTAAAGACTAAACCCAAAACAACAAGTACAAATCTAGGTAGCAATTTGTAAAAATCCATTGCAAATGTTTGTAGGTTTGATTTCACGGCCCTGCTACGCTAAATATTTATATTGGGATTTTTAAAAGCGTTTGTAACGCTTTATAAATTGGCAGCGTATTATTTCAAATATACAGATATACTTTACCGGAATTAGTTTTATTTGACTATTCATTTTAAAATGTGCTGTTTTCAGAGAATTTTGAGACTTTACTTCATATTACTTGAGCATGATTCCGTGCTGAGCATGAGATTGTGCTCAAGAAACATTTATAAGCACGGGGCCAAAACTATAAATGACGTTTTATAATAATTATAATGCATTTAGATATGCTTTAACAAAATGTAATATTTTGGTCTGATCTAACATAGTTTACCTATATATCTTACTGTTTGCTTTCTTCACTGAAGAACTAAATTTACCGAAGACAATGAGATTTCTTACTACATAACAATATATTTTGTGTAAAAGAAACAAATACAAAACAACAACAGCATTTTGTGAAAGTAGAAAGCTTAAAACTATGTGGAAGTGTGTGTTTAAAAATTTACCAAACGTTTCAAACCCGAAAGTACTAATGTACCATTTTTTGTGAATACAGTATATTAAAACACGTTTAAGCGCAATACCTAATGAAGATGTAAACACTACCGTAACGCTTGAAACATTTAAGCACGCTGTAAACCTCTGTGTGGATCTTTTTTATTACTTTTAGTAATTTATATAAACAAGCAAATTTAGTGAATTTATTCCCTCTGCCAAAAGAAGCAAATAACTAAAAAATAACAACTGGAAAGTATATTGATCTGTCTGTTTCAGGTTTTATTTTGAATTTCACCACCCAAATTGAGCCTCATCTCTGATGGGATATCTTCTGTCTTCAAGTTACAGTCATAAAACATTTCATTGTTGTAAGTTAAATTAAGTCTGTACTACTACTTTCAGACAACAAGAATTCTCCAGTTCCTATATAGAATAAGTATGTAAGAAAAGCACTACATTTCCTCAGGGCCTCATTTCTGGAAAAAATCCGGTTTCTAAATTTTCTGTTGTTTGAAAATATAAATTTGATTATTACTGCTTAGCAAAATCAAATCCTGGCAAGCCTTTTCAACAAACAGAAGCATTTTTTTAAATTGCACTATCCCACAGGTACCTACATCCTTATTGGGTATCATTTCTAAACAAATCTGGAAGTGTAGGGAATTTATATTAGAACGAGTTATCATTAAATTATTATTAATATCATTACAATTTACTTTTGATAGCCGGTTTCAGAGAAGTAGAATTGTATTGTATTTATATTGAATAAAGAAGAAAATAACAATAAAAGTGCAATAACTCTTGATAATTTTACTATCCAATCTTGACGGAAGTTGCGTCTGCGCCGCGGGATTATGCTATTGTATATGTATTTTAAGTGTCATGAAATTCTATCCATTAGTTCTTCAGTCATGACTTCGGACGGACGGACAGACGGATAACGCCAAAACAATATCCCCCCGTCTTTGGCAATGGATAAAAAGCACTGATAATTGCTAAAACATCTTTAGTAGTTAGTAGATTCGTTCTCGAAATGATGGTTGAAATACGTACCAAGCAGAGAAAGTGACTGGAGAACCGTCCTCCCATACGTGAACCTTGCTACCAGTTTCTCTTTTTATACTGAACAAACCTGTTGCATAAGAAAACTGCATATAAGGTTTTACTTTGTAATGATATTTTTTTGAAGTGATACCTTATTGTTTGCAATTTATTCGATTGTGGTGATTACTCCTATTACAGTTTGAAATTCCGATCAACTTAAAAACATTAGAATACATGTATTATTTACTATCATTACAATACGATGAGTATTCTCTTCGTTTTCAAGATAAACCATACAAAGATAACATAGAATTGCGTAATTACGTAACATGCCGAATTGTGAACAATCAATTTACAATTTGTTGTTTCTTTAAAAGTAAAAAAAACAAAAACTTTCTGGTGACTTACCAATGTGTGTAAAGTAATATGGATCAGCTTTATCTTTGTAAAAGCCACTGTCCCCTATATCAGGACCAAGATTATTGAAGTGTCTTAAGTTTCTTAATATATATTTGATCAATTCATGTTCTTCGTCTGAGTGGATAGAAACAAGCCTTGACTTCCGGATCCAGCACTCTCCTCCTGCTGTGTTCCATGTTGTCAATCCCCCCGAATGTATATAGTAACATTTTCCAAATTTCTTCGAACAAGCTGCGTGAGGAATGCGAATGATAAAGATAATTGAAAATGTGGAAACCGTGTTTGCAATATCAAATGGATTGTGGAAAGACATCTTGCATTTTTAGAAATTGCATATAATAATTCACCATCAACAATAATTTCTTCACTAGACCTGACTATATTTTCCGAATGGAATGACGTATTACACTATCCTATCAAAACATTTTGATTTATGTCCAGTGTCTTTTTTTAGAAACTGTTGCGAAACAAAAATTGACATCATATTTTGTTATTATTTGTTTCAAACCTATAATCTTCTTACCTTTGTATTCAAACATTGTTGCATTTTTCAGAAGTGTCTCTAAAATTAAAACGAAAAGAAACGTACATAAGAAACTTTAGTTTTGTACAAGAAAATAAAACTGTTGTGTTTTAATTATATATGACGTCGTAACTTTGTTAGTATTTCAATGTAATGTGTACTTGGTCTTACCATCGATACGTACTTAAGAGTCTCTGTGCCTGACATAAAAAGTAATGCTATTTCTAAATTTTATCGGCTGCATTTTATTGTACTTCCCTGCATAATACGTTTAGGAAATAGTGTTTACCCAGGCCGACGATCAGTTTGAAAATACCACTCGCATAACAACGAAAGGCCAAATTAATAATTCTTCTGTTGTAATTATTAAGCCTATCAAATATGAGGATACTTCCGTTTGCCATGTGGAATTAGACACATACTGACTCAAAATTTGATTTAACATTCAGTCAAAATAGTACATGTCATTACTTTTAGAGCATACAACAACTACCGTACAAATTGTCATTTCCCGTCCACGCCAACGCCCGAAAAGCTGCAATAAAAACCACACAAGGTGTTAAACCATAGATGATATTGTATTCTGTTATAGAAAAGGAAATGCTGTCTTCATCATTCAGAGTCAGAAAGCTAGTTTAAATATAACACTGTTTGCTGAACATAATATTATACGATAAAAGAACTTCATAATTTACTGCATGACAGCTTCAGACTTCAAATAATGTTTTTGAATTAATAACAACTTTCAGTATGAGAATAGCTGTATTCTATAACACTGCAAAGTGCTGGGTATATTTCGCGTGACAAAAACTATGCGATTTGAGAGCTGACAGACCTTTTCGCGAATTTGTCTAATAGTAAATTTATATGAAATTAATCTTTCGAGGGATTTTTAAATTAGCTTACTAGGAAATTCACGAAAATTAAAACCAATTGACCAATTTTCAGTAACATTTGATGATACGTTCGGAACGTTGGGACAAATTATGATGTAGAATACCCTTTTCATTGGTTTCTTCAGAATCTATCAAGTGCCTCATTGGTTTGTGAAATGTTCTATACACGGCCCTGAAACCTTCTTTTCTCGTCTCGCGATTGTTGTCAGGTATTATTCCATTTTGTCCTTTTTCAAATGTGATAAAGACTGAAAGCGAATCAGGATATATTCTGGACGATATCATGCGCAAGTTACAGAGTGATTTGTCTCCAGAAAATCGATCCTTTATGTAAAGTAATGAACCTGAAACAAGTGCAAGGTGCAATTACTGGAATGTCTTATTTAATTGTAGGACAATAGCTTACGTTGGAAGCAGCTTACATACAGATTCTCACAAACAGATAATTGAAAATTGTCACTCGATGTTCCCAAACTGTCATTATATTATAATCCATCACTCATCAATCAATTTAGTTGATGTACAAGATAAAGTATTGCATTGTGTATCAAATCACTTATACAACAACTTATGAACGTACTCGCGAATGCTTTTGCGTAACAATCTAGAAAGTAGATCAGGTTTCTATCTGTCATATAACCTCTCTCCCATTAATACTATTAAATGACGTTTGAGGCTTTAAGGCCAATTTTGTCGAAAGTAAATCGCTTATAAAGGTATCACGTAAACTCGGAAATCAGTCACACTCTTGCTCCAAAAATATATACATAGCATTTATTTTCTACTACCATGATGTTGAATAAATACTACGGGCAGCATTACAACGAAGCGAATTACAGTCGACTCTCGAAAGTTCGAACCCGGATAATTGGAACACCCCCGATTATTCGAACACATTTCGGGCCCCGAATTTTTTCCTTCTAAATTCAATATGTTCTACTACGGTTAATCTGAACCCGGATAATTGGAACCTTCGAACTGATATTATTGTCCGCTCATTAATAAAATAGTGTGAATAACTCCGGAAAGTTCGAACAGTGCCGTTCGTTAATTGATCAATCAGCCGGCCGCATGTTTTTTACACCTCGTGAAAATTGAGCAGGCGCCAGCTTGATTGAGTAAATGACGTCACATGGTAACAATCGAGGATATGTGTATTTGTGTACCGCGTGTGCTTACACTTATGTTTGTGGCAATCGTTCGCCTGTCATAAAATGCGTTAATTGTTTCAAACAAATTTTGCTTCCCCGAGGGTGTTCGAGTTTTCGAGAGTCGACTGTATATACAATAAAGTACGGATTTTACGTGAGAAGGATGATTTGTAACCATGGATTTGATAAGCTTTTAAGTCACGTTACGTAACCTAAATAGGGTCTCGATAGAATGTCCTAGGACAGTAGATGTACTAAAATGTTTAGCCATTTTGGAAAAGCACTTAAAATACTTAATTGTCAAACAATATGCGAAATAAGTAATTGTTAAACTGTACCTGTGTCACATCTGATGTTGAAGTAAACAAATTCAAGATAGAACGATAATCGGTACATATATATCATCCATTCTTCTGGTATTAGAGTATAAGGAAAGTTGAATTGTGAAAGTGATGTTAAATGCATCGCAGGTTGTGTGCAAAAGTTCTTTAATTTGTTGTCTTCCATGCCAGATAGAATAAAACACGTCGGTGTCACTGAAAGATGTTACTATCCAAGACACTCAATACATTGGATATTATTTAAAACTTACATATTTTTGTCTTCTGTTCGGATAGGGGGTTTAAATTCTATAAGGGATTCTATTTCCGCTGTGAGAATACATTTGCTACATTTGCTCTTTACACGGTCTCTATGGTACAAATGTTTACAAGTGCCTATTTCATTAGACACACCTCATTTAATTGTTTGATTTTGGGACTTACAGCCTAATAGTATTTGGAATAATGAAACGTAAACCAAATTCCTGTTGCTTGTTTAATACTGGATAACTTATGAATGTGATTGTTTCGAGCAAAGTGTAAATTACCACAAATAAGGAGACCCACATTACTACTGCTAAACTACATGTACAAGTCAATCTATTTTCCGAACTGAATTCGTATAAATACATTTTTTACACATATACGATTAGATTTATTAAGCATTTTTATTTTGAAGACTGCAAAGTTACAGAAATATTTACCCATCAAACATATTTATTTTAAGCTTAAGGGAGCATACTATTTGATGCAAAAGAGAGAAGCAGTAGAATGTACCCCTTGATGAGTTTGCATTGTCAATGATATACGGCCTGTATAATCATAGGATCAGGTTTCCGCACCAAATATTGTACATTTCTATTAAATAAATTGCCTAAACATGCCACAGGTGAGAACCTTAAATTTGTATTTCCATCAGTAATATAGTTACCCCTAGGCAGGCGTCATTATTTCGCAAAAGTTATTTGATCAATATAGAAAGGACCGATGATTCGTATTAACGGAAATTTACACATAGAAGTTCAGTTCTGTTTTATTTTCGATGTATAATGAATAACATAAGTAATTTGCAACATATAAGATATCTAAACATATAACACATGGGTGAGGTTGGAGTTACACGACACAAATAGTAATCGTTACTATTAATTTGTAAAGAACGCACCGCAATAAGTACCTTGTGAATTTATGATAGCTTTAAAACCATGTCCAATATGTTCGATTCTTGAAGTTGCTCTACATGTTGTAAATGTCAAAGATGCATAACTCACTTCAGTTTCTATCAATGTGACCAAACCGTTAAATCGTTGGTCTATATGCATTGTCTCCCCTGTATATGCACCAGGCAAAAAAGTCAGCGTGTCGTTGCATTGTCCCAACACATTAATCTGCTTTAAACGAAGTAAAAAAATGTACATTTTTTATGACAGTTCTTTCATCAACAACTCTTGGCACTCCCTTCAATACAAATAACACATTCAACTCACCTGGCAGAAACGAACTCATGACGTTTTACACAATAATCACATTTACTTGAAATACAGTCAAATTAAAAATGGATATATGAAACTAAATTTTAAAAAAGACCGAGGTTAACACAGTGCAAACACGAAACTGTCTAACACAGCATCGTAAATGTAGGTGATTTAAATAATCTGAATGACATTATGTCACATTTGAAACTCGCCCTCAAATTATCAGTGTGTACTACACGCTCTCTAATTTGAGTGACTACTACACGCCCTCTCATTTCAATGAGTACTACATTTTTTGTACACACCCTCTAATTTCAGTGAGTAATATACGCCCTCTAATTTTAGTGAGTACTTTACGCCCTTGAATTTCAGTGAGTTATATACGACCTCGAATTTCAGTGAGTACTGCATGCCCTCTAATTTCAGTGAGTAATATACGACCTCGAATTTCAGTGAGTACTTTACGATCCCTAATTTCAGCGAGTAATTTACGACCTCGAATTTCAGTGAGCCCTACACACCCTCTAATTACCGTGAGTGATATACGCCCTAGAATTCCAGGGAGTGATTTACGCCCTCGAATTTCAGTGAGTATTATACGACCTCGAATTTCAACAAGTAATATACGCCTTCGAATTTCAGAGTATTACACGCCCTCGAATTTAAGTGAGTACAACACGCCATCTAATTTCAGTGAGTAATAAACGCCCTTAAGATTCAGTGAATACTATACACCGTCGAATGTCAGTGAGTACTATACGCCTTCGAATTTCAGTGAG
>JAUMHA010101515.1:0-17974 GCA_032359765.1 Saxidomus gigantea
TATACTTAAACTTCCGCCGACTATCTTTTTTAAAGGTAGTTCTTGTTTTGCTATATCTTCGTTAATCATTAAAAGTATTGTATAACAACGAACATAAGGTTGCTGTATTCAAACCAGCATAATAACACGGGAAACGAACTGGTTGGTACTAGAGAAGAAAAGGGATACATTAAATATTTCATTCAATTCATCATCTGTATTACCTGTATGTTTGCCAAATACATGTATGCTGGTAAAATCTAAAGAGCTATTTACGAGGAAGACTTGACTTTGATGTGCAGTCACAGTATTCAGTTTGCGTCGAAATATAGATACGGCAAATAGGATACTTATTAAATGTTGTTATGGCTCAATACTTGTTGAAGACATTATGTTAAAAAAGAATTTTTTTTAGATACTGGCTATATTCGTATGAACTGGCGAATTTTCATGTCGAAAGACGTCGGTTTTACGACGTTGTGACGCAGTACAGTGACACAAGAAGCGCATCAATACTGAAAAAGTAAGCCGAAAGGGTATCAATATTTTTTGCTAATTTCGTAGATAAATGCTGCATTGTCAAGTTCTGAAAAACTTTAACCAGAGCGTTTTGATTTTATTTACATTCATGCGTAAATAGTTACGTCGACAAACGCCTGACAAATGACGTTTGGACGTCGTTCTTCTACTGACATAATGTACTAAAAATTAATTTATTAAAACTAACATATACCAGTCGAGAGAGAATATCACTCTCTCAACAGCACATTTTGAATTTTCTTTTAACGATTATTTTAAGTCGAGTTATATAGGAAAACGCACGACACAGCACATGTATAGGCAGTGTCGCTAGGTGGCGTCTTAACGTCACTTTGTTGCTAGGTAACCGACGTCAAAATGAAATAAAAGTTGTGATTCCTTACCGGTCGTTACTTCAGGTGTAATCCCTCCAAGTTTCAGGTCAATCTGATGAAAGTTTATTTTGGCCGAGGAACAGCGCGAACTACCTTAAGGACAAGGTGGCAACCACTATATCGATTTTGTATAAAATATAATTGTTTTTTAAGTTTACAAAAGAAATACTTTAAAAGTTTTAAATTTAATCAAAACGAAATCCTGTACGCTTTTTATTCAGTTATCCCTAGTATTTGAGACACTTGTTATTAACATTTTGTTACGAATACATCACTCTCATTACTGCTGTCCTGATGGTTACAGGATAAAAGCTGTTGGAGAGATGCAACATAGAATTTTGACACTAAGAGCTGTCGACTTTTGCCGGTCGCGGTAAACTCATAGCTTTCACTTCTATTTGAGTAGCTGTTAGTAGTATGTACACATTAAATTTTGATAATGACAATTATTCTAATTCTAATCATACTATGGTTGCTCTAATGAATGTGTTTGTTTTTTTGTAGCTATTCACCAAATAAAGCAGTGTACCGAGCTGTCTGCGAATAGGCAGAACAGAGAATAGATCAACTTACACATCGTGAACCTATTATTGACGATGCACCAGAATCATTTTAATAAGACGGACGTCTTTGCAAAATGAGAGAAAAGGGATTTGAATAATATCAATCACAAAGAGTCACTCTGTTCAGTGAATTATAATTCTCCAGATCAACACTGGAAGAGTGTGTGGCAGATTTAGAACATGACTTTCCAGAATCATAAGTGAACATTGACACTGCAAAACAGAACTTGAAACCATCCAGTGATCGGTATACTCACAGTGTAAGTCAGTGTGTCTACCTTTCGTCTCATTATAACACACAAGAAGGCATTGAAGATTATACATATTATAACTCGAACGCAGCATTTAAAAGTGTTACGAAGAGCGTTCTATCTGTATTCGATCAGTTAGCGGAAGCGCGGACAAAAATTCTAGAGACTCATTCGTGTTAGGGAAGTGAAAGTTCATTCGCGTCTGAAAAATCGTCTAGTACAACCAATCTAAACAGTATGAAACGCACTGACAAGGAGGACGCAAGAGCCAAGTTCCTTTCCACGCAACGAAAAGCGGAACTGAAGAAGGAACAAAACAACATTTAAGTAGAATTGGATCTCTTGGGTCAGAAAAAAGACCTTCCAACTTATGGACTTATTACTACGTTAGGCAGGACCTGGTTCGTAGCCGATCAATAACATCAAGACTGCAAATACTAAATCCCAAGCTCTTGGTTTGACTCGCGGCGGGATCGAGTAGACTCACGGTATGGTGTTCCGGTAACAAAGTTGAGAAATGTTTTGGACAAAGGGCAAAGCGAAAATTTATGAACTGTCGGGCATATTATCAGACATTTGTGCAGTAAAAAAGAAGCTATAAAAAGAAAATCATAATATTATATAGAGCCGGCTACCTAAACCATTATTTGTGATATTTTGTAACAGGTTACATACTAATTACAAGTTTGTCTTTATATTTCATCTTTACATTGTAATTGACGTTACAAAATAAATTATGTTACACTTCATACAGTTTCATATCATTCGGAATACACTACGAGTAAAATAGTACACGTAGTCACATTCAGAGGTAAATTAACCTATTGTTTTTCAAGAATGGTCATTTTCTGAGAAATGGGGCGTATCCAAATTTAATGTGTGAAGTAAATTGCATGTTCATGTACATGTTACTGAAAATTGAATATGTAAAAACTTTTAATATGTTGTATTGAAATATTTGTAATTTTCAGGAAATCGATGACACATTCTTTCGCACAAGATAAAATTCTAAGAAAGATGAGAAAGTAAAAGATGTTTGTAAAGTTGCTAAAGGCTAGTATGCTGCTGCTTTATATTTTATGTAATTTACTTAACACGTATATTGCATATTTTATTATGTAATTTACTTTCTACTTACACTGCATATTTTAATTTGTTATGTAATGCTTGTATATAAAACATTGTTAGAATATGCATGGCTTATTCGTTCAGTGATAACCAATCAATTCATAGTTGTTTAGCCTAATGAACAAAAGGATACTAACTACAGATAAATACTACAACTGGCCCCGTTATTATAAAACTTATCTCATGCTCGACTCAGTTTGAGCATGAAGTGCTTTTCACTTGCAGCTTAGAAAAATTGAAAACTTAAAGAGAAGTAATTTCAATACTTATAGAAACATGGTAGACATACTTGTACTAAAAGCCAAAAGTCAAAAACCTTTATTTCACTCATATCAAACAAGTATACATGACAAAACAAGAGGGCGAAGATGGCCCTATATCGCTCACCTGGCTACCATTGGCATACCGCATTATTATAATTTCTAATGATTGTTAACATACTTTTATAGACTGTTGAAGACAATTTTCGTGGTATTTCATCTTGAATGCATGAAATGCTTTTAATATTATATTGATTCAAAGTTTGAGCATGAAACCAAGTTCATCATGAAAACAGTTTTATAATTACTCATTATCATTCATTACTCTTCCTAAAGTCCTTTCTGTTTATTTCGTGTTAGCACAATTTTGACACGTTTGCATTATTTCACGTATTTATTCTGCGTAAAATTGCATTTTCATGTGATAACAATTTGAAAAAAGTCTTTCAAGTATGGTAAGATGCTTTTTGTGTTGATATTCATTTCGATTTATAGGCATGAAGTGACTTCTAACTAAAAGTAAAAAACAGAACACAAGAAATAAATAGGTTGCTTACATTTCCCACGCAAGCAGTTTCAATTATTGGGTTCAAGAATAGTGTCAAATAAACAGAGACAAAATACTGACATATACATAGTTATATCTAACATTCGCAAATAAGACGGGTTTCAGGATGATAATACAGGGGAAAGAGCAATCTTTGTGAGAAAGCGGAACAATATTGATACATGTATATGATTAGGAACCTTACCTTGTATGCTTGCTTTATTCGCTTTAACTTGGTCTTCTAACTTCTTAAAGTCATCCTTCATAAGTTCAATCTCTTCTCCTAACGCCTTCTCCATTTCTCGCCAATTTTCTATGTCTACTTGGATTCTTTTTTCAGCAGCAGGATCCAAAGGATTGTGTTTGTAACTGTCAAGTGTTTGCTTTAAGTTGTGAACAGGATTCGGGACAGCAGAGTTAAGTCTTAGGAGAACCTGTAGGTGGTATTGAAGATTTTTTATTAGATATACTGTAGATCTATAAAATTGTTTGCATCACTATACTTAGAAGAGACAACATTATTGGTAACAAAGATGAATGCTCCACGAAACATGCATATGCGGAATATCAGTAAAAATCTTCTTTTCTTGTTTATCAGAACAAGTTTCAATTCATTCGCATCGAAATTGTAACAGTTGTTAGTATTGTGCAGACAAGCATAACAAATAGAATAAAGGGAAGTAATTCAATCAGAGACTTCGTTTATTGTTTAAAATATAAAGTAAATCTATTGAAAACTTTTCGAGCTATATCTCGGACAACTAAAATTTCACGTGGTGAAGGGAAATAATGCAAAAACAGGGCAAAAAAGAGTTTATGTTATTTGACATTGCACCTTTTGTGAATGGCTTGTATCACAGTTTAAAATATAAACTCATTCCGATAAATATTTAGAGTTTCCGAAAAGCATAATTCAACAATACATGAATAATGGCAAATATTTATAAATTGGAACAACATTAATTAAGATTTATAGATTAAATTCAAATAAAAGGAGATACAAAAATTCATATGAGATATAATTAACAAAACGGCATTGATGGACATCTCGGCCCTATAACGCTCACCTGAGTACCAGTGCACTTACCAGGGGCAGTCAGTGGTTGCAAAGGAAATCACTGGCTAATAGTGGAAGTAATTGGTTGCTAAGGAAGTCAATGGCTGCTAGGGAAGTAAGAGGTAGCTAATGAAGTCGCTGGTCACTAATTCAAGTTTGTGTTTGTGTTCATGTTGCTACGGAATTCAGTGGCTTCTAGGTAAGTTGCTAGTTGCTATAGAAACTCACTCGCAGCAAAGTTTTTCCTTTAAGTTTTAACTCTATAAACAGAAAAAGGACCCCCAGGGCAGGATCAAATTTGGTAGAGGTCTACTAGACAATGCTTTGTTCATAATATCAAAGCTCAAGGCCTGGTGGTTTTGGAGAAGAAGATTTCTAAAATATTTGGAAAATATCGGTAGCAGTCCACTAGGCAATGTTACATGCTAAATAACTAACAGTACAGTCATTCTGGGGATAGACCGGGAAAAAAATTGAACAGAAATGAATCCTTCACCATGACTTTGCAAATGGACTACCTTTTAATAGAAAGAAAAGTTCCCATTGATACGTGTAGTGGAAATGTGATTTTGGGGCATTTATATATTTTTTTGATGTTTTAAGTGGGAATTTCTGTAACTGTATTTCCTATTTTGATTATTGTCAACAAATAAATATATTGTTTTTATTTTTCGATTCAAAACTACTATGACTATGTAATAAAAATATTTGGGTAAATTGTTTCCATATTAACCAACATTTTGGGGCATTTTCATGCTTTTTGCTGTTTTAAGTGGGAATTTCTGTAATTTTATTTCATATTTTAATAATTGTCAACAAGTATTTATGTTGTTTTCATTTTTCTATTCAAAGCTACTATAACTATGTTATAAAAAATAGTTGGGTAAATATTGTCCATATTAAGTAACGATTTTGGGGCATTTTCGTGCTTTTTTGCTGTTTAAAGAGGGAATTTCTGTAATCCTTTTTCTTATTTTGATTATTGTCAATATATAATTATTTTATTTTGTTTTTCCATTCGAAACTGATATACATGTATTTACTAACTGTTAATTAAAGCATATGTGGGTGAAAAATGTCTCATATTCATCAAATATTTGGGGCATTTTCATCTTTTTTCGATGTTCTAAGCGGTAATTTCTGTAATTTTCTTTCTTCATTTTGATCGTTATCAACATATATTTATGTAATTTTCAGTTTTATTTAAAACTATTATACTATAAATTATATCATATTTGGGCAAATTTTGTCAATATTCAGCAACGTTTTGGTGGCATTTTCGTGTTTTTTTTATGTTCAAAGTGGGAATTTATGTACTTTCATTTTTTAAGTTTGCTTATTGACAACATATCAATTATATTAATTTCTTCATATTTTTCTATTCAATACTACATGCAGCTGGTTTTCTTAACCAATTTTAGTGAAAAGTTATCTGTCCTGACCATCCTTTGGGGGATTTTCATATTTTTATGCTTTATGTGGGCGTTTCTGTATTTAATTTTTTAAGTTTGGTTATAATCAACAGATATCCTTCATATTATTTATATTCAATACTACTACTAGCTTGATTCTTGCTTGATTTGGGTGAAAAGTTATCAGGTTTGTCTGAAGTTTGGGGCATGTTTTTATTTTTTGATGTTTGAAGCAGCAATTTCTGAAACAGAATTTTTAAGTTTTAATAATTTTCAGCATATACATTGTACTAATATCTCATAATATTATAGTCTTGTATTCAGTATTGCTATCAGCTTGATTCTAGATGATTGTGTAAACACTGAATGGTACTTGGAGATCGACCTAATTCTGGCTAACCAACAGGCTGGCTTCAGAGATTTCCGTTCCACGAAAGACCAGACTACATACGTTGTCCAGGAGGCCGAAGATGCAATCTAAGGGGCTAGAGTCAGTGTTGATGGGGTCCAAAGTTGTAAGTTCTTACAACGACATGGTGTCCCTCAAGGAAGTATATTATTACCGAACCTCTTTCTTCTTTTCATAAAAACTTGATGTATTCCAAGAGGAGTTAAAGCTGTCCTCTATGCAGACGACATTGTGCTTTAATGTTAAGAGCAGTATGAATCAACTGCTACTTTTAGGATGCAGCAACCTGCAGACATGCTTTCAGCATGGACAAAAGACTGGTGCGTAAATGTAAACACAGAAAAGTCCTGCATAACCCTATTCACACTCACCTAAGCAGAAGGCTGGTACCGTCAAGATTAGTGGGCATTCCAATTTGACTGATGTGAAAGATGTTACATATTTAGGTGTAACCTTTGACAAGCGACTCACATGGAAGCCCAATTTAGCCAAAGCCGAAACTAGCAATACTACGTTAGTCAGCTGGCAGTAACTGGTGAGCGAGTGATGGGATACTGAATACAGTATACTTGGGAACTGTGAGGCCCCACCTTGAATACGGCTCCGAAGTTTGGAAGATGGCAGCAATGACAAATTAACGAGTGCCGGATAAGGTCCAGAACCAGGCTTTAAAAATCATTACTGGACATATGATTGAAGCTCCAATTAAGGCAATGGAGGAAGACACTGCTATTCCATCATTCGGTAAAAGAAGGGATGCAAATGCGGTTATGCAAGCCAGCAAGTACCAGTTCCTGTCTGACCACCCCATGAAAACAAATCTTAGGGCCTCAACAAAATATCTTCTGAAAAGAGGGAGCTTTGTCCATGAATCCAAAAAGCTAACAAAAGCAAACGCTGCCTATCTTGGACCACCAACAACTCCTCTTGACTAGTCGGAACTGCCAGAGACACGTACGTTTGACCTGTCAAACATAAGTGTCTGCATTACAGTACCTGTTTTAAACCGGGTGTGAAAGTATCATAAGAAAATATCAGCCATGCTCTCAGAAGATTATCCTTCAGATGAGCTCTATGCCTTGTGGTTTCTTAGAAGTTTTTCGTATAGAAACTTACGTGAAATCAAGTCATATTCGGGCGGGGTCAATTTTCACCCGGGTGTCACGATTTGAACACTCTTGGTAGAAGTCTACCAAACAATGCTACATTCCAAATATATAAGCTCTGGGCCATCTGCTTTTTGAGAAGAAGATTTTGAAAATGTTTCCTAATTTTTGCCATAGTAACAAGAGCTCTGCATGATATGGACTAATTTGAACAACTTTGGTAGAGCTTCATGCAAGAAACATTCCTTCTAAGTTTCATCAACACTGGCTTAGTAGTTTCAAAGGAGATGTCGTTTAAAGATAACGGTGGACAAACGGACAGACGGATGACGGACGCCGGACGCCGGACGGTGGGTAATCCTAATATCTCAACCTGGAACATTGTGCCATGTGTGCAAAACATGGCGGTAGAGTAATTTGTTGTGGTTCTTAGATGTCACACTTTCATACAAATATTTCAAGAATTATGATGACATGGTGTCAAATAAGCGTTGCATACAGAATAAAATTTGTATTTGTTCTTGGCTTCAAAGGAGATGTCGTTAAAAGGAAATGGTGGACGAAAGGACACACAGACGATAACGACGAACGCCGGATGGTGGGTGATCCTATTATTTCACCCTGGTGGTAGTGGTAGTTGTAGTTGTAGTGGTATAAATAGTAGTGGCAGTAGTAAAGTCCTTATATACCCTGATTGAATTTCTTGACCTACGCGTAAAAAGTGTAATTGACACGGATTATTTCCCATAAGATGTATGTTGAGAATGTAGTGGTAGTGGTAGTAGTTTTGGTAGTGGTAGTAGGCTAGTAGCTGTGGTAGAAAAAGTAGTAGTACTAGCGGTAACAGAAAAAGGAGCGGTATTGGTGCTGGTGGTAGTAGTAGTAGTAGTGGTAGTTGCAGTAGTAACAGCAGTACAAGAAGGAGTAGCAGTAGTAGTAGTCAGTAGTAGTATTAATAGTAGTAGTAGCTGAAGTAATGGTGGTAGTGGAGGTAGTGGTTGTCGTAGCGTTGGCGGTGGCGGCGGTAGGAGTAGTAGTGGTGGTGTTGGTACTGGTCCTTGTGGTTGTGAGTGTTGGTGGTAATAGTAGTAGTGGTAGTTGCAGTAATTACATCAGTACAAGAAGGAGTAGCAGTAGTTGTAGTCAGTAGTTGTAGAAATAGTAGTAGGAGTTGTAGTAGTAGTGGTAGTGGACGTGATGGTGATGCTGGCGGCACCGGCGGCGGTGGTGTTGGTTGTGATGGTATGGGTAGTGGTGGTGCTGGTGCTGGTAGTGGTAGTAGTAGTCAGTAGTAATGGTTTAAGTAGTAGCTGTTGTAGTTGTTATTGATGTGATGGTGGTGGTGGCGGTGGAGGTGGTAATGACGCTAGTGGTAGAGGTGGTGGTGGTGGTAGTGGTAGTGGTTTACGGTCGTGGCAGTTGTCGAGTGGTAGTAGTGGTAGTAATGGTAGTAATGGTAATGGTAGTAGTGGTAGTAGTGGTAGTAGTAGTAGTAGTAGTAATAGTGGTAGTGGTGGTGGTGGTGGTTGAAGTGGTAGGTAGTAGTGGTCGTGGTAATGCTGGGTGTAGTGGGCGTGGTGGTAATGGTGGTAGTGGTGATAGTGATGGTATGGTGGTAGTGGTATAAGCAGTGGTAGTAGTAAAAGTGTAAGTAGCAGCTTATATGACAGCAGTAGTAGCAGCAGTAAAAGCAGTAGCAGTAGTAGAAGCAATATTAGTAGCAGAATTAGCAGCAGTAGTTGTAATAGTAGTAGTAGTAGTAGTAGTTGTAGTGGCAGCAGCAACAGTATAAGTAGTAGTAGTAGAAGTAGCGGTAGCAGTAGTAGTAGAAGTTATATTGGTAATATTAGTAGCAGTAACAGATGTAGCAGTAGCAGCAGAAGTAGTCATGGCAGCAGTAGCAGCAGTAGTTGTTATTGTAGTAGTAGTAGTAGTAGAAGTAGCAGTAATAGTTGTTGTAGTAGTTGTAGTAGCAGTAGTAGTAGTAGTAGGAGGAGGAGTAGTAGCAGCACTAACAACAGTAGCAGTAGTATCCGTAGTAGCAGAAGAAGTAGTAGCAGCAGTAGCTGTAGCAGAAGCAGGAGCAGTAGCAGTAGCAGCAGTAGTAGTAGGAGTAGTGGTGGTAGTTACGGTAATAGTAGTGGTGGTTGTAGTGGTGGTTGTAGTGCTGGTAGAAGTGGTAGTAGTGGTAGTGATAGTGGTGGTGGTAGTAGTGGTAGTAGTATTAGTAAAAGTAGTGGTAGTATTAATAGTTGTAGTTGTAATGGTAGCAGTGGTAGTATTAATAGTAAAAGTAGTGGTACATTTGTAGTGATGGTGGTAGTAGTGTAAATAGCAGCTGAAGTAACAGCTGAAGTAACAGCAGTAGTAGCAGCAGTTTAAACAGAAGTATAAGTAGTAGTATAAGAAGAAACAGTAGTAACAGCAGCAGTAGCAGTAGCAGTAGCAGTAGTAGTAATGGAAAGAGCAGCAGCAGTAGTAGCAGCCACAGCAGTAGCAGTAGTAGTAGTTGCAGAAGTAGTAGTAGCAGTAGTAGCAAAAGCAGCAGTAGTATAGTGGCAGCAGCAGCAGTAGCAGTAGAAGCAGTAGTAGCAGTAGAAGCAGTAGAAGAAGAAGTAGAAGTAGAAGTTGCCGTAGTAGCAGCATCAGAAACAGTAGCAATAGCACCAGCAGCAGTAGAAGTAGTGGCAGTTGTGGTAGTGATGGTAGTGGTGGTAGTGGTTGAAGTAATGGTAGTAGACGTAGTTGTGTATGTAACAGCTGAAGTAGCAGCAGTAGTAGAAGTAGCAGTTTTAGCAGTAGTATATGTAGTAGTTATAGTAGTGGCTGCAATAAAAGCAGCAGAAGCAACAGCAACAGTAAGCAGTAGAAGAAGAAGTAGTGGTGGGAGCAGCAGCAGTAGCAGCAGTAGTATTGGAAGTAATAGCAGAATTAACAGAAGTAGTAGTTGAAGCAGCAGTATCAGCAGTGGCAGCAGTAACAGCAGTAGCAGTAGTAGCTGACTAATAGCAGAAGCAGACTTAGTAATAGTAGCAGTAGTAGTAGCAGCGATATAGTAGAAGTGGTAGTGGTAGTGGTGGTTGTGGTGGTAGTGGTAGAAGTAGTGTTTGCGGTAGTGGTGGAAGTGGTGGTAGTAGTAGTAGTGGCAGTAGCAGCTGACATAGAAGGAGTAGTAGCGGCAGTAGTACCAGCATAAGTTAAAGAAATAGCAGTAGTAGCAGCAGTTGTAGTAGTAGTGGTGGTAATGGTAGTGGTAGCGGTAGCAGTAGCAGTTATAGCAGTAGCAGTAGCGGTAGGAGTAGAAGAAGTAGTAGTAGCTACAGTAGCAGTAGCAGTAGCAAAAGCAGTAGTATTAGTAGTAGTCGTGTCGGTAGTGGCGGTAATGTTAGTAGTAGTAGTAGTGGTAGTGCTGGTAGCGGCAGTAGTAGTAGTACTAGTAGCAGTATTAGCAGCAGTAGTACTTGCAATAGTTGCAGCAAAAGCGGCAGTTGCGGCAGTAGCAGTAGAAGAAGCAGTAGTAGTAGTAGTGGTAGTGGTAGTAGTAGTGATAGTAGTATCAATAGTGAAAGTGGTAGTTGTTTTAGCAGTAGTTGTAGTAGAGGTAGTAGAAGTAGTAGTGATAGTAATGGTTTTGATGGAAGAAGTAGTAGTGGTAGTTGCATAAAAATATATGCGCCATGTAATATAGGTAACTAAGTCTTTGTATTTGAAGTTCAAGTAGTAGGAATATAATTTTTTATTATGTGAAGTAATATCATTAGTAACAATTGTAGTTGTAGTTGCAATTGTAGCAGTAGGAAAAGTAGTCATTCCTGAAGACAAACTGCTATAACATTAAAATGAAACCTCGAGCTTGAGCACTTACAGGGTCAATATTCCTTTTTCACGTGTAAACATGGCATTCATTATGTTAAACCACAGATGACGAAATAAAAGTTTCAATCATCATCATTATTTACCGATTTGACGGTATAACAAACGACAATAAAACAAGAATACCAGAGACGTTTACTCTCCCTTATAAAGCCTTCATGCATAATTCCCGCCCTGAACAAGTGGTTTATCATGGAAAACTTTAGATAACAGAAATGAAGCATTTACAGAGTTACAGAGTTACAGTTTTAAATTATATGTTTACTTGCACTGATCAAGATACAAGGGCAAGATAAATGTAGCGCTGAAAATCTTTCATAAGACTAGATACATTTTTACATACTTGTTCAATGTCAGTCCATTTTGTTAGGAAACTTGCTTGTTGGAATCCTGTGGTCGACGATATGTGAGCAATCTGAAAAAAATGGCTAATCCTTAATCCAATAGCTTGATTGAATATATACTAAACTTCCGCTAAGTTGGCTTGATTTCTGCCTCTGGAATGAATGAGCGCTAGAGATCAGCTAGAGACAGTGTAAATTTTCTTATAGCAAATAATTTTGATTTCATTGATGACTGGCCCGCTAAATTTCCTGATCTCAACCCAATCGAGTACGTCCGTGATATTCTGAACAGACGAGTGAGGCGTCGTCACAACCAACCTGCTAAAGTCAACGAACTTCGTCAAGCGCTCATTCAGGAATGGAACAATATTCCACAGGCAGAAATCAGCACTTTAGTCAATTCTATGCGCCGGCGATGCATTGCAGTGGTCAACTCAAGTGGATGTCATACCCGTTATTAAGTGTTAATTGGTTTTGTTTTTAACCCCTACCTCACTTTGTCAAAATTTCCTCCATTTTCCGTTAACATTTGACCATCATTTTTGCACCAAACGATGCATCATGGAACACTGTTTAAATGCATATATAACAAGGATTACATAAATTTGTTTTCATCGAGCTATGTTCAAGCAAACTTAGCAGAAGTTTCTTATTTTGTTTAGTATATTTTCCATGGAAAAATAATTATAGTACATGTACCTGTTATTGATGAAATGAAAAACAGTTGGTGGTAAAATAATAAAAGTTATTTCAGAAATATAGTAAAAGCATTCCATCAATTAAAACAATGTTGGCTTTACCTCATTTCGAAACACCTTCAGACGGCATAAATCGGCCTCAAACGACGTATCATTTTGCTGTGGTGTTGCATTCCATTTAAAGTTGTGATTTAACCCAAGAGACTTGAGATTCCTCAACAAACAGATAATGAGAGTTATATCAAAGTCTGCACTTTTCGGTGGTTGTCCAACTGGTGGATACAGTAGGTCATACTGGGTCTTCGTTATTGTTTTCTGTGCTCGGAGCCGGTTAATTGATGTTTTCTCATTTGCGAGAAAAACATTAAGTGGCGCATTCTGTAGTTTCTGGTCAAAGATATTCCGTAAAACGTCAGTACCTCCATCGATAATTTCGGTTTGAAGACGGAAAAGGAACTCGCGATCGTTGTATGTCGTCCCTGTTGCCATGTTCACATCATACTGTGTGACAAACTGGAGGGAGACACGTGCCCTCTTTCGAATAACGGCTGATAGACGCTATATCTGAAGTTTAAAATTACATGAATTATTTTACAATTATAAGAAGTACGTATGTCATCATGAAATTCTTACATAAAAATACAAATAACTTTATGTACAATTGCTCGAGATACAGGTTTAGACCAAAAAAGGCAAATCATGTATTATGCTTTCCCTAAAACTCTCAGAACAAATTGCAAGAAGGAACAATATTTTATCTGAAGATTTTGCATAACGGAGCTTCAAACCATACGTTCATTAAAGGGATAAACCCTCAAATAACTAAAGTTTACGTTCCGTAAAATATTCAATCATAAAATGACCATAGCAATCATAGGTTATACATACACTCTTTCATGACGAAATGTAAATTTCAAATTGAATTTGTAGTGACAAAACAAATAGATCTGAAACTTCAATAAATTCATATAATATCTGACGAAATAATCGATTCCATAATTCAGAATATGCATTTACTAAGTCTTAAACTGATAAAAAATAATGATCAAAATGTGGGTGCTTCTTGTGTGAATATTGTCTGATACATGTATATTCTTTTAAACAAAATCATGGATCTGAACAGTGAGTAAAATTGCTCTTTTGCAAAAATTGTTGACACTTACAAATGAATTTATGCTTAGACGTTGTAATAAACTTGTAGAAAAAACAACAATAAGGGATGGCGTTTTTTTAAAATAACACTTGCGAAATTATAGTCAAATCCCTGGTTGCGTTGTAAAGTATATTTAAGCAGAAACGTCAAAATAACTATTTTAAAGAACCGGCAATTAGGAATGTCCGTGAAGTAAGCTGCACGGTGCAAGTTGCAGATTCAATTGTTAACTAGCAGCAAACTTCACATTCGAGCTGGAATTTTGACTTCATTTGCAAATAATAGCCAAATGCCAATTCGTGAAACCTCGCAAATCGGCAATAATAAGATAATTTGTAACTGGAAACTGGTAGCTATGTGCAATTCGTTAAACCTCGAGAATTGGCAACTGGGAGTCAGATGCAAATTCGACTTCTGTCATAATTGTCGATAATCAATGAAGTGGCAACTTGCAAATATAAAACAGATGCCAGGTCGTTAAATCAATAGTGAGTTGATTGGCTACTGGCAACTGGCAGCCAGATGCCAGTTCGTATAACATAGCGAATTTGCCTTTGGCAACTGCCAGCCAGATGCCAACTCGTTTAACCTCGTGAATTGGCAAATGGCGACTGGCAGCCAGATGACAATTCAACTTTTGTCACGAATTGTGAATAATAGGTGAATTGACAACTGTCAATTGGCAACCAGATGCCAATTCGTTTATCCTCGTGAAAAAGCAGCAGGCAACCAGATGCCTATTCGACTTATGTCAGAATTTTGTATAATCAGTGAATTGGCATCTGACAGTCAGTTGCCAATTCGATAAACTTCGAAAATTGGCAACCGAAAACTGGCAGTCAGATGCATATTCGACTAGTGTCACAAATTGTGAATAATCAGTGTATTTGCAACTGACAATTAGAACCCAGATACCAGTTGAAACTTGAAACTTTTCAATTTGATAAAACGCCTACTTTTACATAAATATATAATCATTGGCGCTGTACAAATAAATATAAAAACAATAGAAGAAAATTACATCATACTACTTAACTGTTAAGTAAAAAGAAAGAAGCAATCTGAGATAATTCGAATAAATTACATGGTCCTAAAACAATATAAAACAGTCACATCATAATACTAAATGAAATATTGCATTCATGACTTAAGAATATAAAAAACAATATTTCAAGACAAATGATGCACGTATAGTATCTACAAGGTAAAATTAAAATCAGTTCTTTAATACACTTTCGTTACTACCACAGTCACTACAGTCTCTAAAATAATGCACAAAAGTCTCTAAAGTAATGTGTTTTCAGTTTCTTCTTAAAAGTTTCTACAGTGTCTGAGTTTCTGATGCTGAGAGGCATCTCATTCCACATTTTTGGTCCCACAGTACAAAAACTTCTGTAAATAAATGTTCTTCTCTAATTGAATGGCACAACATTACACCCGCTAACAGGATGGGAAGATCGTAAGTTCCTTGTTGGTGTCTGTTTTGTTAGAATCTCTGTAAGGTATTCAGGAGAATTACCAAATGAGCAGTTGTACATTAAAGTTAATATTTTTAATGTTATTCTGGGTTTGATGGGTAGCTAATGCAGGCCACACAAAGCTTGCTTGGAGCAAATTTCTTGCGATTATGAACTAGTTCGGCAAACATGTTTTGATTACGCTGCAATTTGCCAATCTCACTCTGTGCGCTTTCGTAGAGGATTACATTACAATAGTCAAGATGGGAAATGCCTAGTGACAACACAAGAGTTTCTGCAGCTTCTTTGTTGAGTAATTTTCTAATACTTTTGATTCTGGAATAATAAAACATGGCTATTCGACTTTTTCATTTAACTTGCTCTTTGAAATTTTATGTTTCGTCCAGAAACGCCCCAAGATATCTTACACAGTAAAGTTCCGCTATTAAGACCACCCGATATAACATGTAAGACCGCCCTCGATATGAAGACCAAACATTTCGGTTCCAAATGACCCATTTCGATATTACGACCACTTTATACCGGTCCGAATGGTGGTCTTATTACCGGAAATTTACTGTACAACTTCCTGATTTGACTTCATCTCTTGGTATGAAAATTGTTTTTGTATTACATTTATTTGTTGTTGCATACTGCCGAACATTATAAACTCAGTTTTTGAAGTATTCATTTTAAGTTTATTTTTATTCATCAAATTGTTGATTGTGTCAACACACTTTTCTAGTTCCTGTATTACTTGTATTTCAACTACTGAAGATGTTGGTTTAAAATGTTTTTTCGCAGTGTGGTCGTCTGCAAAGCCATAGAGTGAAATAGATGGTGGAATTACATCAACCAGTGTCCCAGCATAATTTAGGTAGAGTCACGGCCCTAAACGGCTGCCTTGTGGAAAGCTACAATGTAGCTGACGTGATTAAGACAGGGTTGAATTTACACTAACACGACAACTCCTAGGTCGTAAAAAGGAGCTTTACCGCCTATTTCCATTTCGTCGGAAAGACACCTTATCGTAACGAAATATTTACTAGCTTAGTGATAGCAAGTAGCAATTAACCTAAGTGAGATTTCAATAATTTAGTTGGAAGAATGTCAAGACCACATGATTTTGTCTGCAATTGATTTAGAAGTTCTCTTACTTCATCTTCACTCAGATCTTGATTGCTATTAAAACAAGGGACATCTTTTTCACAAGGATGGAATTCATTGAAATTTTCCAATGATTCTCAAATGTTCTCAATTTTGTTCATGAAATGGTCAGAAAATTTCTCTCCAAGCACACTATCATTATCTCCAATCGGCATCGGGTTTCAGATTTTGTGCCCGTTATCTCAGATACAAACTTATAGAGCTTTTTTGAATCGCCTTTTGCATTTAGAGTCTTCTCACTGAGAGATTGTCTTTTCTCACGTTCGAGTTCATGTTCGTACTTTCATCGAGCTATTTTGAATGCTTCATAGAGATGTAGTGGTTCATGTTTCTTCCAGAAGCGTTCAGGTTTGCTCTTTCAGATGGAGAAGATTTTATGTGAACCAGGGTTTTTGAGGGCGACAAATTTTTGTTTTCTCAGTAATAGGTGCAAGTGAATTCACATTTGTTCCACTGCTGTTTCAAGCAGTTCGTTTCAAAAAATTAATCTCGCGAATTGGCCTTTGGCAACTGGCAGCCAGATGCCAATACGTTATACATGTACCTCGTAAATTTCTAAAACGGAACAAGCAGCAAGATGCCAGAATTGTGAATAATCGGTGAACTAGTAACTTACAGTCAGGTACGAGTTCGCTTAACCTCGCGAATTGACAACTATCAGCCATATGCCAATTTGACTCATGCCCGAATTGTGAATAATAAGCGAATTTGCAATTGGCAATAGACAGATAGATGATGATCCTACTTATGTCACAGATGCCAAATCGTTATACCTGCCGAATTGGCAACTGGCAATTAGATCGCAATTAGCAGCTCTCATCATTGTTTTTGCGTTGTCTGTCTTTCCGATCTGATCCACTATAATGAACCAATTGATAGAATTTCAGGAAACTTACAATAAGTATACAGTATCATAATGCCGAGTAATTGCTCTTCAATTGATTTTTCCTTATATATTCAATATGAAAACTTTACAATTATATTTCTCTGAATCCGGCTTTCAATATCTAAAAGTAATTGGCTCCATTTATCTAACGATCAGTTATTCTAATTTCCACCCCTGCCCACATCCAAATCCATTGCGGGCAAATATTCAATATAAAAAAAGAAATTTTATTTATCTGAAAGCCGCTATGAAAATTTAATTGTACTTGGCTCAAGTAATTTAATGATCACTCTTTCTGATATCCATCCCATCTACCCCACCTACCCCACCACCTCACGTTTTACCTTCTGTATAACTATACAGTTGAATATATCTTTTAGTGAATTATTACAACTGTAATAAGTTTCATTTTGCTCGGTGAAGACTTTGGTGTTTGCTTTCATGATTATTTTATCAAGTTTTGTCTTTTCTAATTTCAAATGATAGGCTTACAATATTTCAATTTTGTGACGCTATATATACAAACAAATGTACATGAAAAATAAAATAAACAAAACTCATTCAACATTAAGACAATTTTATGCAGGCTATGATAATTTCCCATCCAGAACATTCAGGTTTTGCCCTGAATAACGGAATTTGAGTAGACGAAAATATGTAACATATGGAACTTTCAATTTTTCCAATAATCGATGTATCGGTACATTTTTCACATTAAACAAAGAAGGATAAAATCGGTTTAACCGTCATAACTTTTAAACGGATTTATA
>JAUMHA010101737.1:0-17967 GCA_032359765.1 Saxidomus gigantea
GTTTTATTTAAAAAATCTATCAATATTATAAAGTAATAAATCAATTATGTAGAAAATTGTCAAAATTTAATGTTTGTATCGCTACAATATGACAATACTTGCTGAACAAAACACCTTCTGACATACAGGTACACGTGATACCAGGTGGTACCAGGTGGTACATCTTCTCCAAAACCATATTTCCTATAGTTAAGACATGTAGTATGTAGCATTGTCTACTGAACCTAAAACATGATTGTCCAAATAATGACTTATTGGTTTGACCCTTCCAGGGGGGTTACTTGCTTTTAGATAGGTTTCTATTTGGAATACTTTTAATTTGATCTAAAACCACAAGACCTAGAGCTTAAATATTTCGCATGAAGCATTGCCTAGTAGACTTCTACCTATATTGTTCAAATCATGACCCCGCCTTTCGACCCACTTGATTTTACATAGGCTTTAATAGAGATACTTGTGACAATTTTCTTGTCTAAAACAACAAGGTCCAGAGCTAAAATATTTAGAATGCATTGTGTATTCGACCGCTAACAAGATTGTAAAAATCATGACCGCCCTGGGGCTTATATACTAGTACACAACTTTCTTCTTGTTCCAAATCAAAAGGTAAAGAACTTGATATTACCTAACGGTCCTCTATCAAAAGTGTTCTAATCATGGCACCCGGTCAATCCCAAGAGACACTTGTTGGCTATAAGGGTTAGCGATTAGTCGTCTGTGCGTCTGTCAACAGTTTGCTTAAAACGACTTCTCCTCCTAAACCACTGAGCCACTTTGTTTGCCTTTGCAACGGAACAGATCTGGATGGCGCAGAGCTTAGATATTTGGTATATATTGTTGTCTTGTGGACCTGTACCACAGATTCCCAAGTAATGACACCGGGTGGAAATTGACCCCGCCATTGTGGTCACTTGACTTAACGAATGTGTGTAAAAACTTGAAATACTTCGTTGGAATTTCAAGGCCTAGAGCTTAGATATTTGGCATGTAGCACTGCCTACTAAACCTCTACTGAGATTATATCAAGGTTATCAGGTTATATCAAAATAGACCCCGCCCCTGGGCTCACTTTATTTTACATTGAGATGTTTAGGAAAATCTTGCAAAAGTGCAACAATACTTAGGCGATATGGGGCTATCATAGCCCTTATATACACAGAATTATATAGGAAAAACTTTAAAACTCATCTTCTCCAGAATCACAAGGCATGGTGCTTAGATATCTGGATGTGACATAATCTAGTGGACCTCTGCCAATTTTGTTCAAATCAGGGGTCAAAACTGACCACGACCTTGATTATATAGAACACTTATCTGTCTGAAACGGTGTGGCCCAGACCATACACCATTGTCTGGCGGTTCACAACGATGTTTGTTTACATTATGCTGCGGGAATTATAACTGACTTTACCAATGGTTAAACCTATTATGTACTATTGGGCATATGATTATCAGACTTCATGACAGATTGATCTAAAGTAGTAGGTGACCTTTATTGACATTTAGGTAACTGAGTCAAAGGTCAATGTCAGATGTAGTATGTTCAATAACTGAAAAACGATTAGGTCAATGATTTTCAAACTAGATAGCGAGATTGATACTGACAGGTTTATTACCACAACTTATCTTGATGTTAAATTCTGAAATCCTGGGTCTCTTGACCAACTGACCTACTTTCTTGTTTTTAACAACAGAAACAAAAAAATTTGAACTACATGTATGTGGATAGTTTTACATATAGATATTTCAACTTTGACATGTCGAGCTGATCATGCCCTTGTACTACTGATCTAATTTCTGGTTAAGAAGCTACATCAAGGTAATATGGATCATGCAGTAGATTTAAAATTCGGCATTTGCTGACCTTGACCTTCTGAATTTCTTTATGTTTTTGAAGTTTATCGCTGAAATGTAAATCATATATACAGTTTTGTCTGTAGATTGAAACTTCGACATTGGTTGACCATGACCTACAGGCCTACTTTATTGTTTTTGAAGCTTTAACAATGGAATTTGAACTATATAACAGTTTTGCATGCAGATTTAAACTTGTGAACAAAATCTCGCAGTTGAGCCATATAGGGCCACAATAACCCTCTTGTTGTCAGATATACCTAAGCATTAATAGAAGTTAAAAGATGCCTAACAATATTATGTGTTAAACATGGTTCTATCAGGCGCATACATGTATTTATGTTTCTAGCATACCCCCGGGTGAAAGCACTGGCGAATCCCGGCACGCGGAGGGAAGAGATCAGCCCATATTTTCACTAGGGAAAGATCATCGCGGGCTTACTTGACAGCATCCGAACTATTTTCGTGTATTCAACTTGTACCTGGAAAACTTTGTTATATATGTTTCACGACGGTTTATATGTAGAAGATATTTTTCACAGACGTTAATAACGGTCTCATAAGAAAGCAGAAACGTAAATACCTTTTCATGTAAAAAAAGCAGGAATTTCATTTTAGAAATGGTACAAATTTTTAGGAGACGCAATAACGGTTCAAGTTAAGAAAATTGTTGGTAACGAATATCCATGTGAGTTTTGAAGCGAGAGTTGATTTCGATAAGAAATGGTGCTTTTTGTGGTGTCACTAGAAAGAGCATCAAATTTAGGAAGTATGAATTATTTACATTTCACGGTACAAACCTGCATTCATACGTTTTTTTCAAAACAAAAAAACGGCGGACATCCAAGATAAATGACAATCTTGATAAGTGATGTCACTGTGTAAACAAAATCAGTAAACAAAGTCAGTGTAGATGGTATTGTTACAGTAATCAAGTAAACTTGACGTGCGTCAGGGAATTTCTGTTTTGGATTTAATTAATAGTTTTTGCTTCACCACGTTAATAAAGCACAGTAGCACTATCAATGCAGGGAATAATATTTAACCAACAGGAAGATTTGATTTACCGCTCCACATAGTATAAAGCGTTTTTCTCGTAGAACTGCAATGTAAGGTATGCAAGAAAAAGGATCTGGCATAGCCTACTGTGGAGGACTTGGTTTACACGACCAGAGGGAGCGCGGGGGATATGAAGAACCGAAAGAAGCCTCATTAATTGTGCTACCTAAGCTGTCAAGACAGTTCATATTGAGATATAGTTACTAGCATTTATCCGCCGCTACTTCCATTTATCACCCTCCTCGAATGAAAAAGTATATAGTCGTTCTTCTGTCAGAGGAATTAATTCGTTCATCAAAACATACATTCTGGCTAACTTAACTTACATGATGATTGGAGTTTTATTGTGGCTTTTCTATGTTGACCTGGTGACCGAGTTTTGACCCAATGTTACCCAGTTTCGAACATGACATCGAGTTCATCAAGACATACATTCTGACAAATTGATTCAAATGCTTGATAACATTCTAGCATTTACATTTTGAGCCAAATTATGTTGTCAGAAGTTAGTCAGAAGTTTTGCTTTGATGAACTCTATTCAAGTTTGAACTGGATATGTTGGTGTCGAGAACTAGGACTATGGACTAAATTTGACAATCAGTCTTCTTTAAAACAACAAGTAAGAATGTTTGTTTTGATGAACTTCAGGTCAAGTTCCAAACTGCATGAAATGGGATCAAACCTTAGATCATCAGGTGCATTGATCTCAACTTTTGATCTATATTTCGGGTTCGAAGCTAGAGTAATGAAATTTGGACTGTGTATACAGTGTTGCAAATGAATTTAAAAATTGCCCATAGATGACTTTGATCATGACCATTACTTTCTTGTCTTTTGGCGCAATGAAACTATGAGCAACATATTGCCATATTGGCAATCTTGTTATCACTTAGACATATCCTCATATCGGATCGGGATTGTCGCCTTTTATTTTTCAGAAATGAGACAAATATAGGGAGGTAATTGAAACGATAGGTAGAGCTAGATATGTAGGTAAAGAGATGATAAAGTGGAGGGTTAATTCAAATTATACGTATTTTATCAGAAAGAAAATGGCAGGAGGAGGAAAGAAAAGGTACCGGACCGAGATTAAAGTTTTATTGACAAAATGCATCAGACCGCTGCTATGTGCACTGATGCGACAGGAAGCGGCCCAAAAAACACCCCACGGAGAATTAGAGTGGACAGTGGATGACTACCTCCGTCACAATAGACAAACAGTGGAGAGAAAACTGCCAAATATAAGGAGGGATAGCAAATACAAAAACATCTTATATCCACCTACTTCCAGAAGACAAGGGACAGATCTTGACCAATGGGACCTAACGTTATATGTATTCATCTTAAATGACATTGTCATGGTCAAAGACCGAAAGTTGAAATACTATCTTGAATCGTTGTCAGATATTCGGAAACATTTATGTATCAGACACGTTCGTGGTGATACAAAATTTGCATGTAAGGCATATAGGAAGCAGCTGGAGAGAGCGAGATCCAGGTTATATAAGCGTCTAGATGATAGGAAATTGGAAAAAAATGTTCAAAGGTGTGCACGTAGAATAAAGAAAAAGAGAATGGAACAATCAGAAGTTGACGATGTTTTAGCCATATGGAAAACATTAGAATGTGATCACACAGAAGACGGTAACTATATTATTCTGTTCATTACTCTAGCCAATTAAACATTGTCCTGAATTTATTTCTTATGCTTTAGCATAGCGCTTGTAGAATATGATAATCGGTACAGGTGCAAAATATGTATAAGTAACAACCTGTGTTACAGTTTCTGTTATTTATGCAATTATATGTTTAAAATGAAGTACCCATATAGGGTTACCAGTGCTGTTATGTCTTTATTTTGATTATTTTGTACATATAACACTATTCTATTATTTAGTTCATAATAATTCCGACTTTGCTTTTACATTTATGGATAAACTATTTAGAAAGGGTTTCATTTGATAATATGATACTTGCAAACTTTAACTTTGTCTGACTTCACATTGACTGTATATCTTTGTTCACTTCATTATTTTTTTAGTGTATCCGTGAATTATTATTATAAAAACTTGTGTAAGGTGACGCGTACATTGTAAGCCCGCTGGGCCGAGTGTTTTGAAATGTGCTTTATATTTATACATTTATATTTATCTATATATATTAACCATACACATGCCACTGTAATAAAATGATTATCTAGCGGTAACTAAACATCAATTTCCTAAAAGTTTTATTACTGTCCTTTAATGAAATTATGTTCGACACAAAACACATAGATTTTGATTTAACATATACTTAGAATTAAAAAATCGTTAAGAAAGAAGTTCAGATAGATTATACATGCGTGCAGCTAATTATCTAAATGTACTTTATATTCTAAGTTATAAGAATATAAATCCAACCACACACCAAATTTCCTAAAATTCTGAATGTTAGAAAAAAAGATGAACCTGTAGCGGCAATTAACACAGGTTCAAAAATATTTTTGTCGGTGAATCTGGTAGCTTCATTGGTCGTGTGCACGTGAATGCTAGAATGTTCTCATTTCCTTGTTTTATGCAAAAACGAACATGTAAGACGGTCAAGTTTGTTCTATCCACACCTTTTTAAATGGTTATCATGCTTTTTTCTGATATTCAGATGCAGAAAAAACTGGGTTCCAAAAACATTCAACAATAACTGTATTGTTGAATGAAGTTTGTTGTGAAGTTATGCAAGCTTTAGTGAAAAGTAGAGTTGTCGACAAAAAACACAAGAGTTTAAAAAGTTTCCTCCGCAACAATGAGACCAGAATTAAAAGAAGAATTGATACGTCAGACAAATGGCGGCGACCAGAAGAGAAGCTATTTCCAAGACATGGTGAGCCAAATCTCGAGGATTGGGACACTCATTTGTTGTGCTGGGTACTGCTTAATTGTTGCTTTCTCGGGGAAATAAAAAACGATAACAATCAGCCTGTTATTGCAGATGCCGTAGGGACGTTTCGTAGAATTAGAAATAAAATTGCTCATGGACGATATGTAAGCCTTTCTAATGCAGAATATGATTCGTACTTGAAAAGCATCAAAGATTGTATAGATGAATGTTTGTACTATCTAAATGACAAAGGCATTTCAGATGATATACTGAATAAAATAGAAGATATTGAAAATAACGGAGTTGACAACGTTGAGACAATGCGAAGATTACAGATGTTTTACGATAATGAAAGGAATGAGCATGCTCTTCACACAGAGTATTTAGAAGGTAATATATTTGTTTTAATTGTTACATGCAGGTAAATCATTTTTCAAACATAACCTTGTTACAGTCCTTTAATTTGGAGAACCTTTATTTCGGTCACCGTTTTGATTTTGTTATTGTTGTCGATCATCTGCTCTCAACCGATCAGACGTTCGATTTCGACGAAGCCAACAACAACAGCTCAAAGAACACGTGACAATTTGCCTTTAAAAGAGAGAAACTACAGTCTGGGGTTAAAGGTGAATCAACAACGTCAAAATTTACTATAATATTTCTTATGAAAAACCTAAAATTTCTAAAATGTCTACAGAAGATAATTTCCACGTTGTTTTAATGAAACCAGTAAAACAGAAGGAATAAAAGTTTCTTCTGATATTCATTAATATTTGGCTGTTGTAGATCGAAAAGAAATATCATTAAAAAACACCTTGAAATATTTCACGTCAAAAGTTACTCTGGACATATAGGGATACTGACTTTCAATTTTACAATCCATGTCTTTGAAATTAAAAACATTAAACTATTGCGGGAACAGAAAACACATGTTTGATAATTTCTTAAATTAATGTTACATTTTGATAAAGATAGCATTTGAAATGAATACAAAAGGCAATTTTACAAAATGAAGGTTTTATATGAAATACATAGTAAAATTGACGTAGTAGAATCACTTTTGACCCCGTACTGTAACTGTGCACCAAAGCATGCATGATCTGATTGGTTATTAATTTATAAGATTTTTTCAAATAAGAGAGCCAACGACTTTTTGACCAACCAACCGTTCATACATCCCTGCTAAAGACGATTGTATAATATTTCGCCACTCTGAAGACGATTGTATAAAATACAGAGCTACAAAAATTTCTTTTATACATAAATATGCCAGAAGTATACTGATTGAAAAAGTTTTGATTATGGAAGTAAATTTTGGTACGTTAACAAAACACTATTCAGTAGCACGAGGAGCCAAAATTGAAATTTCATAAAGATTATGTATCGAGTTTGCGAGTTAGAGCGAAATATGTGCTAAAAGTGTCCGAAACCAGGGCCATAACCAGTTCGTCTCAACGTGTCATATGATAAAACTTATGCAGTGAAGGAACTCGACAGATTTCGATATGCACTTCAGAGATAAACAGTTCTTTGATATATTTTGTACATTCGAGTTAACCAGCTCATAAATACCACACAGCTTTTTAAGTGGTTTGATAACAATGTTATAAGGATGTTATAATGATGTTAACATTTCAGGTAAAGTCAGTATACACAAGGAGCTCTCAGAAATCGTCAGACTATACAAAAAAGTTACTTTACCAGGTAAAATTAAGAATTATATATGTGGGTGCTTGTGTTTGCATGCGTGTGAGAATCCATTAAATGTTTTGAAATACCGGTTTTGATTTCAAGAAACCACCTCTTTGTTCAATGACTACCTTCCTTAGAAACTTAATTCACAATGAGATATATGGTATTACAATACTTTTCTGTACAAGATACTGTATGTGTAAGTTAAAATAGTTTGTTTGTTTACAAAAGTATGTTGATCATACCATGACACAAAATGGGTTAATAACTTATTGAGATCACCGCTCATGGTGTGTGATGGGTATGACAATATTTTAGAATTATCAATTTTCATGTTCAAAATCATATTCATTCCTGTGTCTTTTTAACGACGCATCTTAATGAAACACATATCAGGTTGTACTGTGTCAGAAAAAGATATGTGGCTGTGTAAGACATTGACTGTTAACTTGAAATCAGCATACACCTTTAAGAGTGGGTCAGATGTCCCCCAGTGATAATAATAACCTGTTCATTTTAGAAACCCAGCTTGAGCTTATGATAGATAATTGCAGCCAAGAATCTGAAGAGATGTTAACAAAAATGTTGGTTCGAGAAATCAACAACACCATTGCCGGAAATGAACCTAGATCAACCGATGATATTGAAATGACATTAGCTGTGGCAAAACTAATAAACTCGTGGCGATCAAAAGGCTGGAATCCTGTTTCCTCAACGAAAGGTAGCGTGTTGTTAAATGCACAATGTGTATCTTTTGATAACTTGTGTGAACTTTATTATACATACGGAAAAACGGGATCAGCAATGTGGGTAGAAGATATTCAAACTGCTGCCCGACGCTTGACTGGTGACAAAGTGAACATTTACTGCATCATGTATGATAGTGTGATGAATAAAGCTATGGAGAATACAGGTAAGGCATGCATAACATTTGCTTAAGGCTGATTTTCATACGTACATAAAGGTCTAAAATTAAAGCCCGTTATTATAAAACCTTTTCTAGACTCGACTTTGTTTGATCGGGTAACTTTGTACATATGATAAATAGAAGAAAAGAGATGCAATTTTAAATTTTAAATGTTTATAGAAAATATGTTAGACAAAGTTGTTTTTAAGAATTTATCAAATGTTGTAATATACTGGTTCAAAATTGTACATTCTGTTTAGTTTAGATGTTTAAATCATGACTTCAAAATTTTATCAAATAAAGCAGTTTTCAGTGTATTAGTTAAAGTTGAATATGAAATGAGTCGATCAAAGACTATGTTATTTTGCTAGTTTGCAGTCCACAATCGATTGTTGAATATACATTTACTATAGTTTCCTTGTCGTGATCATTTAGTTTGTCAGCTTTTGGAAAAAACAGACCAGCAAATTGCAAGAGCTGGAAAAGCAGACAACAACCACAGAGCGAGTGTAAATATTTTGATGACTCCAGGCTATAACGGCATGTCTTCTGACATAAGTAGCCTAATCTCTGAGGACGTAAGAGGACAACTTAGACGTATTGCTGATATCATTAAAAAACAGTATGGCCTGACAAATTGCTCAATAACAACACGTTCCTACGGTAACTGTTCCTTTTTATCTCGTCAGGTCGAGGTCCTGCAGAGCATATGCCATGGTGATTTTTCCATTGTCCGTCCGACTCTTCATCTGTCCGTTAATTGTTTTCACAAATTTCATGTGATTTTCTTTCATGAAACCTCCTAAGCAGGATCTGTATAGAAAACAGCCTTGCTATAGACGATTATTGTAAAACCTTGATAACACTCACATTTTCTAAAGAATTTTCACAATACTTGCTCAGACGGTTGCCTGCAACATGCAGATGATCTGTATAGAAATTGAGCCGTGCTGTGGGAAAACCAACTGTGATTCAGCCAATTATTTTGCATAACAGGTCACATTTTTCAAACTTACTCAGAATGGTCCGGTCAGTCTGGTAGAGCGATACTGACCCTTCTGTGTATCTTGATGTATACGTTGGACTTGAACTTGCACGAAATTGTACATGAGTATGAAGATAGTTGAATACATTTCCTGATAGAATGACATTACACAATGGCCTTATTTGTTTTACAATTCTTACTCTTAACAATGTGTCTACTCACCATATTGTGATTTTTTATGATTGTTTTAAAGAAAAAATGTTTTAAATCACATCTGACAAATATGCAACAGGTATTGAAACGAGGCGAACATGAACTTTAATATAATAAAATTGTTTTAACTGTTAAGAATAAAAAAAACCTGAAAATTCTTGCGTGCCTCGGGGATTTATACTAAATTCTATTCTTACTTTATGTCGATAATCTTCCCCTTGACTTGTACAATAGCACAACAGATATGTATGCTGATGTTACTACCTAGAAATGCATATCTACGGAAGTACTTGCAATATTCAGACTTAAAAGTTAACATGTTTTAAATTAAGGTGGCTCTTTAACGTCGAATCAAGCCAAATAAAAATCGAGATACACATATATTTTATTTCAACGCACATGTCTACGGAATAAAGTTTACTATTATCATTTTAATATGACTATTCAGTAAAACAAAATTGAGAATCTTTTAAAATATAATTTGTTCTTAAAATAGAAATTTGTTGTGCTACTTAGCTTGCCGACTAAGACAAACATGACACACCTGTTTCTATAATTAATTTTTATATTTTCATTACTTCAAATAGGAACAAAACGTTGCTGTTAAGAAGTACGATTAACTGTTTCGATTTGATTTTGAAAATGGAGTATGATATTCTCTCTTCTCCCGGAACAACGGGATTGTAAGAAGTGTATTTGTCATCTACAGAAGCACTCATGTTATGCTCTGCTTAAATCAGTAAATATGGATGGATAAATGACAGACGTGAATGCTGTTAAATCATACTAGAGACATAAATAGTTAACACATTATCTTCATTGTCAGATAAATTCAAAGGTAGATCAAAAGTGCAGCTTGATCCTTGATGCTTAACTCTTCCGACTGTCAAAATTGAAACACATTTTAATATTATCGTAGTTGCAAATTTTATTTCATATTTTACCAAACAGAATAAAACAGTTAGTAACAGCAGTGTAATCAAAATGAAAGAACCATCTAACTTTAACAACGTCTTGATGTGAGACAATTGATAAAGTATCAATATCAACTACATGTAGGTGTATCTATGTAATTGCTTGTTAGATGAGGTTTGTGAAAAATTCAAATAGTGTGCAGTTACATTTAATATGTACTTATTATCCTTTAGATTTCTGTACTCCTTCACTCGTGACAGAGGAGAAGTGTGACGGAGTTACAGAGAGTGATGATAACAAAATGACATGGGATAACGCCTATGGAGACATAAATCCTGTCAATGATGACCAACCGTCGCTAAATATGGAATATGAAACACTGAGATGCGTTGCGGATAGACCAGGTAAAGTTAATAATTTCTAGGGGCGGTCGAAAAATATTTCGACTTTTTGTGATCCTCTCTTTCCATGTATATTTACATATTCTATACATGAGCGAAAACTACATTATCTCGAAAATAGTCCAATCGAATGATTTTCCATGATAGACATGCATGCGTTTTTGTAAACACTGTACATCACGTTATGCTACTTTCGGTTTACTCTGCGAGTTGTATACGTCACCAAATAGATTTAGCTGTAACATGAAAGTAAAATTTATATTGGCCCACCTACAGAGGTCACGCGCAGAGGTCATCCTGTCTGCTAACCTGCGCATGGACTTCATTTTTCTTTCTTCTTTTTTTTTGGCTAACGAGGGGTCGATTTTGAGCGTTCTCGTTAGATGTCAATATACTTGGGTTTGAGTACGACATGTCTACGAAATAATATTTGCACACGCTCAAAACACAATCCCATAGGAGACTGTACGCGAACGTAGATAAAATGAAAATTTTCAAACCTGGTAATATTGTGTCCAAGGTCATTTTCAAGGTTGTCTTAGAGTGTCAGGATTTGCCTCGGACGTCTGAGTTTTCAACATTCAGGAGCTGTCGGCATGGCCTTTAAATTCACACAGACAAAACGTTTTCCATACGGTAACTGTCACTTCTATGGGAGGCCAAACCTGTCATAACCCACGTATACGGTGTATTACGTTATGGATGTTCAAAGGATATATAAATAACTTGGCACCAATATTAAGCACATCAAGCCGACGTGTCGCGTGCAAGACCCACTTCCCTATTTCATAGGTCAAGGTCACACTTAGAGTTTATAGGTAATGGAGTCCTGTACATATGCACACATTCGTGTCCGGCCTGTAACTTTATCATGCATTGAAGGCTTTTCAAATAATTTGGCACATATGTTCAGCACATCAAGTCGACATGTCGGATGCAAGACCGACGTCCCTACATCAAAGGTCAAGGTCACACTTAGAGTTTAAAAGTATTGGAGTTGTGCATGATAACTCTGTGATGCATGGAAGAATTTTTAATATCATAATATGCTATCGTGATAATCTGTTATTCAGTGTTTGGCATCAAGATATATTTGCTATATATACAAATTACAGGTTTAACGTCTGAAAATCATTTCTTGATATCTCAAACGACACTTTTTGTCATAAATCAATCGTAGATAAGCCTTGAAATGAAATCAAGAATGTCCGTATTAGTTTAATGGAAGATCCCGATGACCTTTGGCTAAAATTGTCTTAATAAAAGGTCGGGTTACAATGAGTAATAAGTAATAACAATATGACTATGTACGGAAGTAAAACTGCTTTATTATCCTCTATCGTAGGATATTGTAATGGCCTTCATATACATTTATATAGGACACGCTGCCGCTCGTGTTAGAATATTTAGCAAAATCCAAGTTAAAGTCGGTTAAAATTAAACGTTTTCTTGCTGCTCAAACCGCAATCACAGTTCAGGTCCTAAAAAAGATATTCATTTGCTGCTTAGCTTGCCGACTAAGACAAACATGACTAACCTGCCTCTATCTCTACTTTATTATGGAATTTTAAATAACAGTCCCTGTTGTGATGTAAGGTTGTTAAATGTTTTGATTTTGATTTTAAATTGAGTAATAATATTCTCTCTTCTTCTGGAACAACGTGATAGAAACACGAGTGTTCATTTTTCTTTGCAGCGTTTAAAACTTTTTACTTTATATAAAGTGTGCTAGAATATAATTGTTAAACGTTGTGAGATAATTGAATACAGTTTCAATATTCATCATGTATACCTTTGATGCTTCTTGTAAAAATATTTGGTTACTTTAGCTGTGTGTTAGTTGTCGTTCAGATTACTTTTCTCTTTCACTAGTGACAGATGAGAAATGTAACGATGTTTCAAAGAGTGATGGTGACACAATTACATGGAACAACTCTGACGGAGACACATTCTCTACCAATGGTGACCAACAGTCGCTGAGTATGGAGAACGAAAGACTTAAATTCACTGCGAAGAGACCAGGTATAATTCAGTCTTTATATTCTACAAAACATTTAGCCAAGTTCCATGATTATTAAAAATAAGAAGAAAGAATTGTCATGTGTTGTAGTGAGCAGCTTGTTTGTAATGGCATATTCTTTAAGTATTTCCAGATTTGATGGAGCAATCCATACTCAAAATGGGAGAGGTTGTTCAATGAATCAAAGGGGGTAAAACATCAAATAAAGTGGCGTTCTTCCGTTTTCCTTTTCACCACAATGTCCGTCCGTCCGTTCGTCTGTCCGTCTCTTCGTCTGTCAGTTAACAGAATGATTTAGAATGACATTAATTGTAAACTATAAGCTTCAATGTTTCATAAAAGATACACCATTACTGTTTTGTTAAACTGGGTTTGTTTGTTTGTATGAACGTTGTCATTGATTTGAAGACTTCGAGGAAGTTATGGCCAAGCCTTTTCGATGTACATTGTTCATCTTAGGAATAGAATTTTAATTTATATCATTATCATTTTAATATTTCTTTTTAGCAACATATAAGTAAGAATCTGTTCAAATTAAATTTGTTCTTGGAAGCAGAAACTCCAATCACAGTTTATCTTCTCCTAAAACATAAATTCGTTAGCTTGCCGACTAAGACATACCTGACGCATCTGTTTTTATCACTCCTTCATATTTTGAAAACTTCAAATTAGAAAACAAAGTTGCTGTTATGAAGACATAGTATCAACTGTTTCGATTTTGTTTTGAATATTAATTATGATATTTTCTCTTCACCTCGAACGATGGGGTTGTTAGACGTGTATTCCCCATCTACAAAAGCACTCCTGTACATATTGATGAATAAATGACGTGACATAAATATGTAACGAAGTATCACCCTTCTCAGACAAAGTCAAAGATAGACCAAATGTGCAAATTGATCTTTGATCTTGAAATGTTTTGACTATCAAAATTAGAACAATATTTAACAGAACAAACAAAAATTAAAACTAAGATAGTTGCGTAACAAAAATGAGAGGACCAACTTAGAATGTTTTGAATTGAGACAACTGACTAAAGTATCAATATTCCTTGTGCATATCAAAGTTATTGATTGTTTCAGAGTTCTGTTGAAGTTTTCAATTAGTGTGCAGTTACGTTTAAATGTGTGTTAATTGTCGTTTAGATTTCTGCACTCGTTCAATCGAGACAGAGAAGAAGTCTAGCGCAGTTACAGAAAGTGATGATGACAAAATGACATGGAAGAACTCTTGTGGGGACATAAACCCTGACAATGACGACCAACAGTCGCTACATATGGAAACTGAAGCATTTAGATGCATTGCGGGGAGACCAGGTAAAGTAAATTATTTATAGGGGCGGTCGGAAAAATATTCGTGATATTCTCTTTCTACGTTTGTTTACATGTCCTACATTTTTTGTATACATGAGCGAAAACTTCATTCTCTCGTAAATAATTCGGTCGAATGATTTTCAATGAATTTGGAGACGTCTGCATATTTCGTTCTTCAATTTGATACCCGCTATTTCTTGCTTTCAGTGGGATTTTCTCACACTATACTATACATGAGATATTCAGATCCGTTTGACATTAAAAGATAGCAAAATATAGGTTGTTCTTATTTTTCTGCTGAGTTTCTTCTACTCAAGATACGTTTTGATAGGAAAATCAGTTAAACATGTTATATGATTAGGCAATTAATACCATACAAATGCATAACATGTTACTGTTTTATTCTCAAAAAAACGTTATATATCAAAAGTATTTTCTAAATATCAAAATATTCATTCATGATTATCAGTCATTCTTTTTGGACATCAAGAAAAAATGAATAATTTTTGATAACAATATGACTATCTAAGGAACTGCTTCATTATCCTCCACCGGGGAATTTGTAATGTTCTTCATATACATTTATATAGGACACGCTGCCGCTCGTGTTAGAATATTTAGCAGAATCAAAGTTAAAGTCAGTTAATATTAAACGTTTTCTTGCTGTGAAAACCGCAATCACAGTTCAGGTCATAAAAACGATATTTATTTGCTGCTTAGCTTGCCGACTAACACAACCATTATTATCCTGCCTCTATCTCATCTCTTTTATCAAATTTTAAATAACAGTCCCTGTTGTGATGTAAGATTGTTAAATGTTTTGATTTTGATTTTAAATATAAGTAATGATATTATGTCTTCTTCTGGAACAGAGGGATTGAAATACGCGTGTTTATTTTTTCCTTGCAGGTTTTATTTTCTTCATAAAAAGTGTGCTAGAAATAATTGTTAAACGTTGTGAGATAATTGAATACAGTTTTAAAATTCATCATGTATATCTTTGATGCTTCTTTAAGAGGGGTGAAAATAATATTTGGTTACGTTAGTTGAGTGTTTGTTGTCGTTTAGATTACTCTTCTCATTCACTAGTGACCGATGTGAAGTGTAACGATGTTTCAAAGAGTGATGGTGACACAATTACATGGAACAACTCTGATGGAGACACATTCTCTACCAATGGTGACCAACAGTCTCCGAGTATGGAGAATGAAGCACGTAGATGCTATGCGAAGTTACTAGGTAAAGTTCAGTCCTTTTTTCGACAAAACATTTAGTCAAGGTCCATATTTTTCAAAATCAGAATAAAAAATGTGATGTGTTGCAGCATGCTTGTAGTGGCATATTCCTGAAGTTTTTTTCAGATTTGATATAGCTCTCCATATTCATAACGGAAAAGGTAGTTCAGAGAATCAAATGGGGCACATAGTCAAATAAAGTGGCGTTCTTCCGTTTACCTATTCATCACATTGTCCGTCCGTCTCTTCGTCTGTCAGTTAACAGAATGATAGAAAATGACATTCATTGTAAACTTTAAGTTTCAATGTTTTATAAGAGATACACCATTACTTTTTTGTTTATTTGGGTATGTATGTTTGTATGAACGTTGTCATTGTTTTGAAGGCTTCAAGGAAGTTATGGCATAGCCTTTTTGAGGTACCTCCAAGGAATAAAATTTTAAGTTATATCACTATCATTTTAATATTTCTTTTTAGCAACACCTAAGTTAGAATCACAGTTCACCTCCTCCTAAAACATAAATTCGTTGTGCTGCTTAGCTTGCCGACTAAGACAAACCTGACGCACCTGTTTCTATTTAGCATGTTATTTATATGTGCAAACATTTCATATGCTATATTTGTACGTGAGGTTTTTCAACTAGCAAGGAGTTACAAGAATGGAATTATGATATAAAATTCCTGCTGACAGAGGATGCCATATTTTTCAAAGTCGACAAAAAAGATTTAGAGATGTCTGCATATCACGTTCAAAAATTTAACCCCCCATCACGGTAAAAATTACCGTTTATATCTAACACGTTTTTTCTTAATATAATAATATGTTTTCGGGATTATCAGTTATTATTTTTTGACATCTAGAAATATGTGTTATATACAAATAACATGTTTAACGTCTGAAATCATTTCTTGATATTACAAAGGACACTTATGGTAATAAATCAAGACATAAACCTGGAAATGAAATCAGGACCCAGTTGTTCAAAACATTTATTGCCGATTATGCTAACAGTCGGTTAGATTTAAGGGTAAAATTTCTACATTTTGAACTTCTTATTATAACAAATTTCTCAATTAAGGAGAATGAGGTCCAAAACCCTTTCAGAGCATAATCAAAATGTTCTGCTAATATTGCCCATCAAGAATAAGTTTTCCAATCAAAAGTTAATCAACGGTTCGAGTAACAGCCGGCTAAAGGTTCGAACAACCGGGACCTGGTTGTCCGTATTATTTTAATGGATGATCCCGATGACGTTTGGCTAAAAGACGTTTGAATAAAGTCGGGTTAACATTTATATTTTTTACTAACAAAATGACTAAGGAATTAAAACTGCTTCAGTATCCCCCAGCGGGGGATATTGTAGTGGCCTTCATATACATTTATAATTAGAAACAGAACCGCTCGTGTTAGAATATCAAGCAGAATCCAAGTTAATATCGTTTTCTTGCTGCTCAAACCTCAATCACAGTTCAGCTCCTAAAATAGAACTTCGTTGTGCTGCTTAGCTTAGGACTAAGACAAACATGACTGACCAGTCTCTATCTCTACTTTATTATCTAGTTATGAATAATAGTCGCTGTTATAATGTAAGATTCTCAAATGTTTTGATTTGATTTGATTTGAAATTTGAATTATCCTTTTCTCCCTTCTTCTGAAACAACGGGAAATAGGCTGCCATGTTCATTTCCTTGCGAATATTTTTTCTTCATAAAAAGTGTACTAGAAATCAATTGTCGAACAATGTGAGATAATTGAATACAGTTTCAATATTCATAATGTATATCTTTGATGCTTCTTTAAGAGGATGTTTAATTATCCAGTTACGCTCACTGTGATAGATGATATGTGTAACGAAGTTCCTGAGAGTGATGATGACACAATGACATGGAATAACTATGATGGAGACCCATTCTCTATCAATGATAACCAACAGTTGCTGAGTATTGATAACGATGCACCTAAATTCGCTGCGGAGAGACCAGGTAAATTTTGGTCTTTATATTCCACTAAACTCTATGTCAATTTCAATGATTTTTGAAAAAATAAAAAATAATTGTGATGTGTTCTGTTGCGCAGCTTTTTTGTATTGCATTTTCAGATTAATTTGGACTTCCATTTTCCAAACAGGCGAGGTAGTTCAAGTAATCGATAAGAGCTTACCTTTTTCTTTTTCAAGTAATAATGCAAAACGCATTATCATTATTCCCTGAGGAATATTTGAAAGAATTTATTGTATTTATTATAATAGGACTATATTCACAATCTTCTTTCACGGTACATTGGAGTTAAAGTTGCTCGCGCTCAGATTTTAATGAAAAAATAAGTTTCTTCAAACTCTCTCAAGATACATGTAACATATTTAAGAACGAATATCTACACTTAAGTTATCGTCTTTTAAACTAAACTTAAATTGAAATTGAACCGAAAATAATTTAGTTGATACATAGTCCTGTCTTGAATGCACTTATTACATTAAAAGTTAATTCATAAATTGTCCTAATATCTAAATTAAATTG
>JAUMHA010101848.1:0-17967 GCA_032359765.1 Saxidomus gigantea
ATTTTACATTCCAGCTAAATTTCAAAGTTTTGAAATCACTGTTTTACTTGACGCGAGTGCCAATGCTACAATTGTTAACAAAAAATTAATTAACAAGCTACCAGTCAACTTTACCATTTTATGGAAAAGCTAAAGTAACATTAGAGGTAGGAAGTCAACAATATAATACATTGGTATTATCAGCACACATACCAATGATGTTATTCTGGGAAGAGATTTAATCCTAGCCCAGAACTGTGACATTCTATTAAGCTAGCAAATGCTTAGTTTAAATGGAAAAGCTATACCGCTTTTCAAACGTCAATGAAGTTCACATTAGCCGAGTAGCCGTAACAGAAAATATAAAGATTCCATCAGAGACAGAATGTTATTAAATGGTAGAACAAAAAATCCCGAGACTTGTTAATTGAATATCAAGAAATTTTCAAAGCGGAGCGGTGGGGTAGATGTTAAGGTGTCTGCCGCTCATCTAGGAGGTTGCGGGTTCGAGCCCCACTTGGGTAACGACCGTACCTCCTCATATGACACCACTACTGGAAGCGGACTCAAGAGTGACTTGATAAGCTACAAGCTTTCTTCTCAATCGAGCTAAAATAAATTAGAATAAACTAAACTAAGATGTTTTCTCAAAATCAGAGGAACATATTGGTCATACAAATTAAGTGGAGTGCACTATAGACAAAGGTGATATTCCAATAAGAACCCCACCCTATAGATAACCTTTAGCAAAGAGAGATCTTGCTGGAAAAGAAATTCAAAAACTCCAAAACAATGATTTGATTAAACCTTCACAAAGTTCCTGGTTAAGCCCAGCAGTGCTCATTCCTAACTCTGATGGTAAATAATTGAGATTTTGTATAGTATTTAGGAAAGTAAATGTGATGGTCAAATTTAACAATATCCTCTGCCAAAAATAGATCAGTCCGTAGTGATTCACTAGAGGGTAACACATATCTCTCCTCCATGGATTGCAGTTCAGCCTACCACCAAATCTGAAAAAGATAGACCAAAAACAGCATTCAGTATGGGGGGAGAGTGGAAAGTGATGCAATTCGGCAGGCTACTTCTCCCACTGTATTCGAACGTCCTATGGAACAGGTGTTGCAGGCCTTTGCTTACAAAATCTACCCTATATACTTAGATCTCTTGTTGGAAAGAGGAAAATCCTCCCTGGAAATGTCACTTTTTTCAAAAAGTACTTAGTATCAAAGGCCATCACGTCCGTGAAAAGGGAATTGTGGCATGTCCAAAGAAAACAAAAATTATTTACGAATGGCCTAGACGACAAAATAAAAGACAGTTGCGTTTATGGCTGGGCTTATGTTGATATTACAGACAAATGGCGTATCAGTTTGCAATTATTGCAAAACCTTTATATAAACTGACAGACACCAAATCAACCATTTATATGGGATGACTAAACAGAAACTTTTTTCTATACCTAAAAGAAAAACTATATAGTACCCCTATTCAAGCTTTTCCGTAATCTGTTTAACGTACGTACAGGCCATGGGTCACTTCAATGGATCCTAAATTTCAGAAACTGTGAAGGCCAGCTAACCAGATAATTAGAATCCTAGGTAATTACTCAGTAACAGAAAGATCACCGTCCAGGACGGTTACACAACAACTCAGATTATTTAAGCCGTCAATTATTCTTAACCTGTCGTGGTCTCCGCAAAACAGTATTTAACCAATTACACTGCCAAATCACAGCAGGACATTTTGGTTTCAGAAAAATTATGTTAAGGTTCAATTAGTATGATATGCTTAATGCCATAGAAAAATAGTGCAAGTACTGCGACACCTGTGCACAAAGGAAACAACCACCTCGAAAAGCCAAAGGACTCAAGTTGGACAGCCAATGGAACGCAGTACGATGGTTATTCAAGGTCCGTATTCAGTCTCGAGTAAGGGAATGAGATACATACTTGTGGTATCCGATTACTTTACCAAGTTCCTTCAAGCCATACCTTTAAAGAACATGGAAGCCAAATATATAGCTACTAAGCTTATAAACAAATTCATATCTGTTCTAGAAGCGAACGCGCCAATCGTGTGATACAGAACATGATCATTGCATTTGTTGACAAGAACCAACGCAATTGGTGCGAGAAATTACCTTTGTTAGTAATGGCATACAACAGTAGTCTACACAGTAGCACAGGTTTCACTCCTTCTACGATGATGTTCCGTAGAAAAATATCTCTTCACGTAGATCTTGCACTTGGTAAACCTATTGATGAGAAATCAGATTACAGTACACACAATGTAATTGACTTACATTGTACATGAAATTGCGCGTGAAAAATAAGGTCAACCAGCAATTAATATGCAAAGTACCTATGATAAATGAAAATTTCACAATGACTTTCAGCCTCGCATGACCGTATGGTACTACCCGCACTACTGAAAAAGTCCAAAATTACAAAATTCTTGGACGGGACCCTATGCATTTGTAAAATGATTGGGGGATGTATTGTATGCCATCAAAGAGAAATAAAATTCTCGACTCTCGTTCGTACATCATGATAAATTGAAGAAATACAATAGTGAAAATGCACCAACTTTTAAACAGTCTTAAATTCGTCTTCTGTTTACTCTAAAACAGTGTTGACGGCATCTTTTACTTACTCTACAACAATGTTGACTTTGTCTTCTGTTTAATCTAGAAAAGTGTTGACCCTGTGTTCAATTTACTCTGAAACAGTGTTGAATTATTATTTTTTTTACTGTAAAACAGTGTTGACTTTGTGCTCAATTCACTCAAAAAACAGTGTTGAATTATTCATCTTTTCTGTCACTCTAAAAGAGCGTTGACTTTATGTTCAACTTACTCTTATTCTTAAACAAATTTGACCTTGTATCTATTTACTCTTAAGCAGTGTTGACCTTCTCTTCTGTTTACTCTAAAACAGTGTTGATTTTGTGTTGATATTACTCTTAAACAGTGTTGAACTTTAAAACAGTGTTGCCTTTGTGTCTAATTTACTCTTAAACATAATTGAATTTGTCTTCTATTGGCTCTAAAACAGTTAAACTAGTGTTGGCTTTGTGTTTATTAACCCTTAAGCAGTATTTACTTTCTCTTCTTTTTACCCTAAAACAGTGACGAACTTGTGTCTGTTTACTCTAAAACAGGGTGACTTTGCGTTCTATTAACTAATTAGGGGGATGTGCAACGTCGCATTCTAATAAATTTGATGTACAGCTTCTAATACAATTCTTAAAATATACCACCATGCAGTCAAAATGAATCAGGTATACGTTAGTTTGTTATAAAGTGTTGACATTGTGTTGTATTTATTCTAAAACAAGGTTGACTTTCTCTTTTATTTACTCTAAAACAGTGTCGACTTTGTCTTCTATTTACAATGTACTTTTAAAGAGTGTTGACTTTGTCTTCTGTTTACTCTTAAACAATGTTGACTTTGTTTTTTATTTACTCCGGTCATCAGTGTTGACTTTGTCTTTTATTTACTCCGGTCATCAGTGTTGACTTTGTTTTTATTTACTCCGGTCATCAGTGTTGACTTTGTCTTTTATTTACTCCGGTCATCAGTGTTGACGTTGTCTTTTATTTACTCTGGTCATCGTGTTGACTTTGTCTTTTATTTACTCCGGTCATCAGTGAAGACTTTGTCTTTTATTTACTCTGGTCGTCAGTGTTGACTTTGTCTTTTATTTACTCCGGTCATAAGTGTTGACTTTGTCTTTTATTTACTCTGGTCGTCAGTGTTGACTTTGTCTTTTATTTACTCCGGTCATCAGTGTTGACTTACTTTCTGCAATTCCACAGAAAACATAATGAACCATATGCGTAACATGCACTTACGGTCTTACATTTATTTAAACCTTCTACTTAGAACCCCGTGTTCAATACATCAACTTCAAGGTCAGAGGTATTTAAGCGCGTGCATGCATGTAGTCGTCGCATTCGACGAATCGTAGCCAGATAATTTGCATTGTCTAATCAGTTTGCAATTTTCAAACAGAGGTTTTAGGTGAAAATTGTGCACGGATTTATCCCCTCAATTTAACTAAGGTATTTTATTAATTTATTTTGTTGAGAGTTTTAAAACATATTTGGAACAATAAAAAAAATGATATAGGACAATTGAGTTGGTAAGCAAAAATATATCTTATGTTTTTGTTACAAATATTTGCTTTTCCAGTTACATTGTCCTAAAAACACTTTTTCCTGCTTGACTGAAAGGACTTTAACAACATCTAAAAAGAAAACGTTAAATTTAACAAAATTTATTAAAACATACATGTTTTGAATACTGCATTGTTTCAAATATATTATTATAATGGAGTGAGGACATACTTCAAATTATAGCATACGGTGAAATCATCTTAATTCGTGAACATTAAATTGAGTTTTTGATGAAATGCTATTTTATAGATGGACATATTAATTTTTGCAATGTCATATATTACATCTTACATAATATACATAAATGCAAAATTACAGCACATTGTTTCATTTTTATCACAGACTTACAAAAAATGTTGCTTGAACACATACTTTGCTTGAAACAATTTATGTAAATAATTAGGTTTACTTGTTAATACCGATTTTATATCACAGATTAATAATTAAGATAATTACGTTTTAATTAATATGCAATAATAAATTAATAATAACTACAATGAAATGACATATGCACCGGATAATCCGGGTCCCGTCAACCTTATATGAAATACAAAAACTTATTTCCAACGGGGTCCATGCCTTGCATTCACAAAAGTTAACATCAAATTCTACAGAAAAATAATTATATAGTACTTGCTGAGTATGTTGTATTTCACTTAAATAACAATTTACATTTAACACAAATAAATTGCTATCACAAATTATAATAACACGATAATTACGATTAAAACAAATACTATAATGAACCATTTTATAAAGCTCCGAGATTGGGCTTGAAATTAAGAGGTATTGTTAAAATTATTATATAAATCCTGATGAGATACTGTTGACTGAAATGTTCAAACAAAAAATTGTCTATTTTTTTCCATCTCTGACATGAGGTAGGTTTTAACAGATTTCTTGAAGCCACTGCTCAGGCAAATGGTTCCAATCCACTATGCTATTATAATAAAAAAGTAGCTGATTTCCACAAGAATGTAGATCACTTATTTTCTTAATTTTTTCATGTAGGTAACTTGGACATTGGTTAAAAATATCTTGAAGACATGATTTAGTCGCAGTTGTTTGCACCTCTGCTCAATATTAAAAAAATACCAAGATCTTTTAAATCAATAACTCTTCAAGAATTTCTATTACCAATTTAATTAATAAACCTGATTTGAGTTACCTGAAGACTATGTTTTGATTGTTTAATTAGACCACAAAACCATGAAGAACAAGCATAGTCAAAATGACATTGTATCAATGAGTTACAAAGTGTTTTCCTTATGACATTGTTTCAATGAGTTACATAGTGTTTTCCTCTGAGATTTATTTAAAAATCTTCCTTGTCTTTACATAAATGTGACTCTTGAGTTTACTTTCTTCACAATACTTTAAACAATGGAGGTGCCAGACAAAGACTCTAGATATTTGGGACTTGATTACATGCCCATTGCATTTTACAGAAAAAATATCTAACTTGCGAGCCAAAGAATGGTTTCTGTTTTACCTAGTTGGAGCGAGAATTTATTTTCTCATCTGTAAGATACATATTTCCGCTCATTTTACTGGTGATAGATAATCTTACCATTAACCGCATATCTCTCGTACCTGCCGGACTATTTTATGTAAATGAGACGCAACCAGCACATGACATAAAATCGAAATATTACTATTGAATTTTTATTTTTGAAATAAACATGGCGCTGTGGATACATGTATTCATTTTTTTAGTTAGATCATCTATAGCCAATTGAAGGAAAATTCGAGAAAAATTCATGACAATTGACTGCAGACAAAGGATTTAAAGACTATTTAGCTTCTCAATCGTCATCAAATGGGATTGTTTGTATTTGTAAGAATAGCCCTCCATTTGTTAACTTTAAAGTTGGTTGCACATATTTGATTGGTAGAAGTTGAAAATCTCCAAGTTGCACTGGTTAGTATCATTTCTTGTATTTCTTAAATACATGTATGTATCCTATCTTTGATACATTTTATGTAACATTTCCAGCAAGAATATATAATGTAACAGGAGACAGAAATAACTTCATGTAATTACTGAAAAGTTTCATTTTTGTTTTCCAAGACACTGCAACAATAGAGTCAGTACTAACTGTTACCCTCTCATATAAATGTAGACATGAAATCATCATTAATTTGTTTCTGCATTCAAACTCACCCTACCAAACACCAAAGCATCATTGGTCTTCCAATTAAATTCCTCTCTCACTGTATGCAATTTGAAGGAATTTCCTTCAGTACTTTTAGGGTTATGCTCTGGACAAGAAAATGTAACAAAAGGGGATAATTTAAAAAAGGTAAGATAGAGTTATGGTTCTTGGGTAGTGCACTTCCCAGCATTGTTCTATATCACTGTATGAAGTTTCAAGTAGTTCCCTTCAGTACTTTTGAAGTTATGCTCCGGACAAGAAAAATCTAATAAGGGAGACAATTCACAGGGTAATGGTTATTGCACTTCAAAGGGTTATGGTTATTGCAGTTCACATGAGTGTCCTCTCTCATTATACGCAATTTGAAGGAATGTTCTTTTTTTACTTTTCGAGTTATGCTCCGGACAAGAAAGCTATCAAAGAGACATAATTAAAAAAATAGGCAAGGTAGAGTTATGGTTCTTGAGCACTGCACTTCTCAGCATTGTGCTATATCACGGCATGAGGTTACAAGTAATACCCTTTTATACTTTTTGAGTAATGCTCCGGACAAAGAAGTGGGGACAGACGGGCGAACGCACAGACGAGTCGATTTTCATATGGCACCCGAAGTTTCTTTGGGGACATAAAAATAACCCTGGGGAACGCCACTACCAATATTGTCAAAATCTGATTTTACGTCACTTTTTGTTGGTACTTGAATTCGTGAATTCCATATGGTAAAGCTTGAAAGGTTTTCGTTGGGAACTTAAATTCGTGGATCGACCCTCACACGAAATTCACGAACAATTATGACCCGCAAAAAGCTGTGCTCTCACGCTGTAAATAGAGGATATTTATTTGTTTTGAGTGACACCTGACTGATAAAATATGAAAATATTTCGCTAATAGAATATTTCATTAGTTAGCTAACAATAAATCGTATTACCAACCGATCACGAGCAAAATAACAATGGTCCTAATGGTACATCGTAAGTTACTTTTTTCGGAGCATGTTGATAACTATCATCAAAATCATATTTCCCACGAAAAATGTCAAATTCACTTTAAAAACACACTCCCTATACATTTCAGGCATCGTCTTTGAAATCAGCGTTTTTAAATAACTTACAGTGCAAAAATATTCAATTATTCATGTAAACAGAGGTTTTAGTTAGTTTTTTTTCTACGATGAATAAAATTGGTGTCAATGTAGAGGCATTTTCGTAGAAAAGAGAAAAATGATAGGTCGTACAGAGGCAGGCAATATGATAAAACGTACAGAAAAACACTATAGTCGTGACAGAACAGCTTTCGCTTTGAGAACGTTCCGTCTTTCCGTGCATGCAAGAAATAAAGCTTGTACTCTTTCATAAAGATAACAAATTGGGACCAGTTTGCATTACTCTATTCTTTTCTTGGAATGTTTCTTATCCAAAACAATTCTTAGTGTCTATATTGCGCGGCTTGTCTTTTGTTTGAAGCTTTCCATTTTAAGAAGAATTAATGTTGCAATTACCTATCTATCATAAACACCTATGAATACAGAAGAAATAGATATAAAAGGTGTACATTAACCAAGTTTGCTTGAAAACACCCCAATAGGGTAACTGTTGGTGCTAAATTGGTTTTCAGCCAGGTATCAGATTTTAGCGGATCGCCGATATTGCTTTTGAAACTTCAGTACTTGTTGACAATTATTACTCCCATCAACAGACAAGAGCACATAACTCTTTCAAAGATTTTGTCAGAATAACGGCCTTTTTTCAACTCACATTTCGTACCAACCCACTTATATCCTTGAAAATTCGATGGGAGAGAGCACGGAGAATAATAGAGCAGCAACCACTATATCAAGCAATGTACAAAATAAGTCATATACCAAAATATAAGGGAGAATCTGAAGTTCTTTTGGTGTGAACTGAGAAATCCAAGATGTCACCGAATATGGCCGCCGTTTTAGCTATAGCAGGATTCAACTGTTAAATTCTTATCAACAAGGCAAATGATAAAGTAACACAAATAATCAAACGTACTATGAAAGTGCTAAGTAAGTACGATATCTTTAGATTCATGCAATGTCGCTATCAAGGTCATATTCACGGTCAGAAGGTCAAAATAATTTTTCACAGACATAAATGTTAAGTTTTACCACTTCGTGTAAATATAATTAGTTGCCATGAGGCTGGTTAAATTGGCGTCCAAAATGGCCGTCGTTTTTCAAGAAAGCAGGTTCTTATATTTGTCAAGGTATAAAATACAAAATGTATTTATAAATGCAACATGCATAAGCATTTGTACAAAGGCAGTACATACAACACTATAGTACTTTTTATTCATACGAAGTCATTATCAATGTTATATTCAGGGTTAAAACGTAAGAATGAGCCTAAACAATCGCCACTTCACCACATTATTTTTTTGTCTTGATTCAAAACTCTATATGATATAGCAAATGTCATAAAAGACCTGACCAGTACACTCGCACACGCACTCGTACATGTAAATGTACAACGTTCAATTGCCTAATTTTGGGGATGATCTCAAACAATTCTAGTATCACATGAAATCTTTGTTACGTTTATTCCTTAAATAATCTTTATCATTATAAAATAACCATTCACCATTATCCTTACATTAATCATTACCATCGTGTACGATAGAACTAATACAAAATTGAACATTAACACTGTCATTATAATAATCACGATTCATCCCTGCAATTAAATTCACCAATAATCAGTTTCATCAAAACAATATTCATGAGTCATTGTCCTTTCAGCATCCGAGGTGCCATCATAAAAGTAAAACTAGTAACGCCGCCCAACCCAGGTTTTCAAAGGTGCTTGAAGAAAATCTAGAATCAGATGTTTTAAAAATCACCCAGTGACCTTGACCAAGAAAAAAAGCCAGTGATATTACAAAAAAAAATAAAAAATGTTCTATTTTAAGTAACAGTGATTTTGACCCCTCTTATTTTGTTTTGTTTTGTAGAACCCCCCTAAAAGATATTTCTAGAACAATTTTAGAATTTAAAAACAAGATTTTTAGTAACAGTGACCTTAATCTTAAACCTAGTTATCCCAAATGAAATCCCAAGCTTCCTCTCCACGCAAGCTACCCACACACCAAGTTGTATTGCAATTGGTCACTCCTTACTCGAGTATTAAGCAAAAACCTGGTTAGTAATAATTATCATAATCATCATCATCAGCTACATCATCATTGTCACACTATCAACACCATCACCTTATCGATCATCACCACCATCATCCTCAACAGTAACAGTTGACAAAAAATGGAGGTCAAGAACAGTCATTTCCAGGTGAATGTGTTTAGCTGGGTGACAGAATATACCCTAATCGACATCTGCAAGTGACTCAATAAACGGGCTCTCAAATAAACAAACGACTCTTAAATGAACGAAGGATGTGCAAAAAACTTACCAAATGCATTAGTAATTGCAGAGTTATTGTTGAACATGAAATAGCACGACCCGGAGACACCCACGTTACCATTAATTGTCCACATTTGTAGTGGTATGATTGTCCGTCGTAAAGAACTAAATTTGACATAGTGATAAATATACGAGAGTCTTTGGTTTGTAATATTGTTCTAACTTGAGATGGCCCCTCAATACATTGTTCAAATAAAGAGTACGTTTACATTTACATGTACGTTTACAGTTACGCTGGTCAGGTTTAATAGCCATCAAAAAAACTCAAAAAAGATAAAGTTATTATAGCAAAGTCAAGACATGTTTGTTCAGTTAACTAGTTACATGTAGGATCATGTTGGTTTATCATACTTTTATTAGATGCATTTTTATGGAATTTTTACTCAATACTCTTTTTTACTTGTGAAGAAATTGAATTGTTAAAAAATCTTTACATTTAAACTCTTATTGTATTTTGAAAATCATACAATCATTATCACAATGACTGTAGTTTCAAATGCAATGTTGACATTTTAATCACTCGGGACCACTACTTGCCACATATAATTAAGACGATGAAGCCTTAATGAAAGGGGGTATTCAGAAAGATTCAAGACTTAGTCAAGATTTAATTATTTAAGTATTTATCTTAACGGAAAACGATAACTCTAACTATGAAAATGAAGCATAAACGGCTAAAATAATACATAAACGGGAACAGGAATGTAAACGTAATTTCCAGAAGGTTTTAAAACAGCAAGGACAATTTCTTTCTCTCTATGTACAATGACTCTTATAATAAGTTAAATACAATATATACATGTATTAGTAAAATGATGTCAGAAGCAAGTGTGGGACGTAACATTAACTTATGGACATTCAAACAATTAAATCTGTAGTTAACTTTACTGTGAAAATTGCACCTGTTATTCGGTAAATGAAACCTTGAGGTAGGGGAAGATATAATCTTAATTGAAAGAAGAAAAAATAACTTTTTACAACATTGACACTGGCTACAACAATAAAGCTAGTTACAACAATAACACTGGTCTGTCTACACCCCCTGTGGCCACATATCTCAAATTCATTTTCAATTATCTTTAAGGAAAATCGGAACCATTTAGAACCATTAGTTAACTTTTACGTAATGTAGTATTCATTTTAATAAGGAAAATCTAATGCATGAGGGCAATATGATACTTACCGGAGAAAGGTAAATTATTTTCTGAATAACTGTATGGGGTAAATTTAACAAAACGGTTTGACCTGTTAAGAGAATTACTAAGCTTTTATGGAAAATTGATTGTATAATTTTGAAACTTAAACCGAGACCTCAAACTATTAAATAAGAAAAGAAATCCCCTCGCACCATTAAACACAGCACAAGACAATAGCCAGATCTATATATCAAAATAAATCTGCAACTAAGAGACATGGTTCCCACAGAAGTTTAAATAGTAGCTGTATAAAGGCAAAGCTTTTATCAGATGAACAAAAAACAACGTGGCAACCCATTTAATTTGCACATAACAGTTGTAAAATAGAAGCAGTGCTTTTTAAGTACTGCCGACTGTATCGTGCCAAATAACACTTGAAACAAACATATTAAAGAGGACATGCTGCATACAGAAGAAGTAAAGAGAATGAAATAGTGATAGTTTGGTCATTGTAGCTCTTTGACCTTGGATATGACCTTTATTATGGCCTTGTATGAATCTGAATGAAAGTACTCTTATTGGGTTATGCCCCTGAGGGCATCGCCCAATATACTGTCGCGTTTCCTTTGTGCACCTGGTCAATCATTAATAGCATCTGCGCGCTTAACTTTATTTACACTTCTATCTTATATCTATTCAATAAATCATAGGCGACTGCATGCATCTGGATAATGCGTGTCAAACTATATCCTACTGTACCGAATTAGCTGTTCAAGTAATTTGTCATATATTATGTACATGTATATACTGCTTTTAAGCCCCATCTATATACAGGATAGGTACTCTTTCCCATGCATGATTCTATGATAGTGTCAATATGGAAATATTGGACTTTTCTATAGTTAAAATACAGTTACGTGCTAGAAATGATGAATAAAAATCAAAGCGCTGTGAGCGATGAAGGCATGGGGGCTATAGATGAACTTCCCTAAAAACAATTTTTTACCTTCCTGATTTGGGCAGAACCTTACCTAAAGCGCGGGTTGAAATGCGCGGTGGATGAAATTTGGGTGGCAGGGAAGTTTGTTTTATTATAAAACGTACGTTAAATGAAAAATAATGACATGGTCAACATAACAAATTGCTTGAGAGACCAATAAAAATAATTGTACAACTTAAAGCGATATGATCTGATGATGTGGATTGACAATTATTGTGGACCAAGGACAAGACCTTGAAACAGAAATAAGCAAAGCAATGAAATATTAATACAGTACTGTACAATGTGTATAACAGGGAAAACCAAAAATGATTCTTGGTTACCTTGTAATCGGTGAAACCGTTCACTGGGCTTACTCGGCTCCAACTTGACAAGCTTCCGTAATCGGCTAACAGCGCAGTAATTTCTAAAACAGAGTATATGAAAACATTGTGTAATGGAGCCCGTAAGCTATGGACCTTTCTGCATTCTTTTGAACTTGTTTGTACTGTTTTTATTTGTAATATGTTCTTATCGTATGCGACATTCAAACAGAAGATTGATCTGGTCTGTCTTGCACTACTTTTCCATAGAGCATGTTTACAGTTGTTATCAGCACATAGCACAATTAAATTGTATGCAGTGTTTGTAGTATGCTTACTTAAGCTTAGGGGACTTTCAGTCCCCAGGTCAATAAAATGATTAAAATATCTACAAATAATAGGTGAATTATTGTCACAGAATCAACATTTCTCACGGAATCCTGATCAAATAGATAAGAATCTGCATGCAAGCTCCAAAAACGGTTTGAATTCCAAACACGTTGTGGCTCTCTTGTTATGTTCATGCATGCTACCCATAGCAGCCAACTTGTTTTTGTCTTTTCTATGGAAATGCCTCTATAAAGACACCAGTTTTATTCGTCGTAGTTTTCTTTCGCATAGAAACAAACTAAAACATCTGTTTCGAAAAGGACAGACGCTCTGGTGAAAATGTATATTTTCTGTACAACCTATCCGCTGAAAAAATTTAAAAACCTCATTTTCGACCAGTCGCGATCGGTTGGCAGCGCATCAATGGCAAATCAGACCAAACTGAACCGGCATGCACAAATGTACACAAAGGGCAGAAAGTGGAGCCTTTTTTGGGGTAACCATCTTTAAATATAATTGAAAGAATTCATGCCAAATATCCGTACATCGGAAAAACGGATGTCTTAAATCCCGTGGACCTCCACCTGCCCCTTGTGAGTGGAAAATAATTGTATGACTATTGTCTTTTTTCAAACCCATTAATCTTGTTTGTCGTCTAGTTATCGAGAAAATAGTATGTTCTTGCAGACAGGTTACAAAGCACACTGCATGTTTTGAAGTAGAGCTCTCCGGACATGTATTACACTCTTTTGTTGTGTAACATGATACATATCCAAATATAGCACTTCTTAGTGTTACTTTTTTCTTAAAACAACAGGAAAGAAACGAAGGATAATAATTTGTTTCTGTGTATTTCTATTGGTGCTTTTGCTGACCAGACTTCAGAAAGTTGCGGATATTGTTTGTGTGCATTTTGCACAAAGGCAACTGTAGGTTTATGTTTTATTTACGTAACTGGATATTTTGTTGCGTATTTTAGAACTAAATGCACTTATATTTCTTTTTTCTCCTTTATCGTTTGTAAGTCCCGGCCTACCCTGGGACGTCTACCTGGGTGAACTTGTCAAAACTCCTGACAGGCGCAGGTTGAAGACAGACAGATGCAGATACAAGGAAATCCGGGTTCCATACCCTAGCTATTTTGTGAATAGACCCCTTGGTTCTTTAACATACCCGATGTATAACACCGATACACGTGAGGCTACCTCTGGGTTTCTAACGAATTCAAAAGGTTCATGTTAGATCAACTGTGTCGTCATCTGTATGTTTGGGTTCGCCGGGCTGTTTGTGTTTGCGTGTTTTACTTTGTTATTGTTGATAGTGTTTCAACTTCACAACACAGTCTATTTATACATGTCTATAATGGAAAAGACTATGTTGATTAGTCATGACGACATGTTGTTGCCAAAAATGCTATTAAACTTATTATAGACTATTATTTCAGATTGTTTTCTTGATGATGAGCCTTATAGAACGGTCTGTGTTTTTCTTCATGATCATTTCTCCATACAACGTATCATTTTCAGTATGATTGTAGGTTCATGTAACGTAACCTTACTACAAGCATTACTTAAAGAAAAATGTCCCTCAAACTTTTAAGTCGCGTCCGTTCGTATAGGTTGCAATGTAAAACACCTGAAGTTGAATTTTACTTCAATATGAAGATTTCATAAGAGGTAATAAGAACATTTTGGTCGTCTGGTAATATATCCATGGAAAAATGACACAGCCGTTAAATACTTCTTGACGGAGTATCATAGCGTAAACAGTGACGTCAGTAGCTATTTTTGAAGCACTACTGTGGGAAAACATAACACGATATTAAACAAACAAATCAATGTCGCAATCGGAAATATGCTGAAATATATATAGCACAAATTCGATTAAAAAATGAGGGGCATTCTACCATAGTATAGCAAATATATATTATCGTCATTATTGTGTATGACCGTTCTACTGAAGGCACATGGTTGAAAGTATTGATCGCAAATATCACCTGGATCGCCGGTCGGGTTATAAAATGTCATATAGCAGGGAAGAATCGATGTCGTTCTACCAAAATACTGTGTCAAGGGCATACAGACTAGCAGATGCAGATGTAGAAGCAGAAAACGTGATGGAACAAATTAGGAATACTGTTGAAAAACAACGCGCAGATTTAGACAAACTAAATGCTAAGCTAGCGACTTATAAAGTAAGCGTCAGGTCCAAAGAAGCCACCAATAAACACCTTCTTGAAGAGATTGAGAACATGAAAGAAACGTTCTTGCAAACCGAGGAAACTATGAGAGAAAAGTACGCTATTCAGATAGAGGAAGCAAATTCTTACATAAAGGAACAGGCAGTAAAAATGGCATCTTTAAATGCAAACGTTAGCCGTCTGGAAGTGAAGGACGAAGAGTAAGATGTTTCATTCTCTTTATGTTTGAAAATGTGGCAGTGTATAATATTTATGTTATACTAGATGCGCTGCAACAACCTAGTTATGACAAAAACACAATTTTACAAGTTTATCAATTAAAAACAGGATGCCTTTTAGTTAATAACATAATATGCAAACGACAATTGCTGTTGAAAATTGCTATTATGTAATACTTCTTTGATAAATTAAAACAGAAACATAACATTTCAATACACATTTGTAAAAATAGAAATTGTGTCTTCCCTGTAGAGCTAAGCTTCAGCAGATGTCTTGGTAACGAAAAGGACATTCAAGTTCATTAAAAGTCCTTAAAGGTCATTAAATAAATAATTTCAATTTTTAGAATTTTCCAAAATATTTGAATACAAAATGTACAATAGTTTACCATTTGCGCTACAGGATACTACAACTTCAGAAGCAAGAACATGAACTTCAGCAGAGTGTACAGAAAAAAGAGGGGACAATAGGAAAACTAAATGGGAAACTTACAGGTCTTGAAAACCAACTCCTCGAAATACAACAAGACAACGAAAGGATCAGAAAGGAAAACGATAGAATCATGAGTGTAGGTTTTATGAGTTTTCTTGTCTTGATATTGTAATTACATGTAGTTTACATTCCGCCGTAAACAAAGACCTTCATGCATTCTGTATACAATCATGTACAATGTACATGACTCGTAATGCTTCTACATGAAACTTTTCATTTCGAGACGATAAGTTTTGCTCATGTCAATATATTTTTCCTGCTTTCCTCCCATGCTCTTTAGCAGTACGCTGTACTTGGACAATGACTTGCACTTTTGTATTCACTGTTTAGAATTATTATGTCGATAAATGTTGTAGTCATGACAGCTCTAAGCATAAAAAAATGATGACAAAAGCAGACAAATTTTCATATTGATATAAATAGCTTAAATTAAGTTGATTAAAACGGATACTTATTTTACGCCATATTTGAACATTTAAACGATTCTATATAAATACATTTACTTACAAATCAGGAAAAATAAGATGTAAAATCAGATAACTGCGTTACAAAAATCATTGACAGATACAAGAGTAAGAATACACAGGTCTTAGAGTACATATATCTTAAAAATATATCGCAAAATGTGCATTTTTCTTATTACTTAACGAATACATGACAAATGATACCTCTCAATGCTTTAATACAAAGCACCTTTATCCACAGAAAAATCGCAAACATAGCAAGTTCGTATTGCCAACTATAGATAAAAAGTCCTCGTTTCTGCTTTGCCGCTAAAATAAAAAGATAAAAAAATAATTTTGTTTGCGTTTTCTGGATTACTTTATTGTGTATTCCTAGGTTTCACGCACTTTATTTAACATAATAAGATTTATACTATTACAGGTTATAAAATGAACTGATTTAAAACATTATATTCAATGAACCGGTGGTTACTATTTTATGAGGTTCTCAATGTTTCATTGTTTCCTTCAATCTTAACCACGTACATGTTAAGCAAGGTAAATTTCATAACACATTAATATCAAAACAGTTTATGGCCATTCCATACAGATTTACAAGATACTATCTTATAGTCACATTGATTTGAACATAATGTACGTTATTATTGATATGTTTGCTAAGTTGAGAAATTATGACAAAATACGAACATAATGTACATTATTATTCATATGTTTGCTAAGTAAATAAATTATGACAACATATGAACATAATGTACATTAAAATTGATATGTTTGCTAACTAAAGAAATTATGACAAAATACGAACATAATGTACATTATTATTGATATGTTTTCTAAGAAGAGAAATTATGACAAAATATGAACATAATGTACATTATTATAGATATGTTTTCTAAGAAGAAAAATTATGACAACATATGAACATAATGTACATTATTATTGATATGTTTTCTAAGAAGAAAAATTATGACAACATATGAACATAATGTACATTATTATTGACATGTTTTCTTAGAAGAAAAATTATGACAACATATGAACATAATGTACATTATTATTGATATGTTTTCTAAGAAGTAAAATTAAATTATGACAACATATGAACATAATGTACATTATTATTGATATGTTTTCTAAGAAGAAAAATTATGACAACATATGAACATAATGTACATTATTATTGATATGTCTAATAAGTAGAGAAATAATGATAAAATCAAAGCACTGAGAGAGCTGAAAAGGAAATTATGCGTATGTTTTCAAACTATGCAACAGGAGATACAAGTAAAACACATATCCACTATTGATGACATTTTATTCAATATTGATTGCAATAACCAGGTCAATTTGACATCAATGCCAAACAGCTACTCTGATCATTTTTGTAAAATGCATGCATTTGAGTTAATGTTCTATTCTTAGCCAAATTAGTTTGACATAAATATTCAAAAATAATACTGGCATGAGGTCATGACATAGGTTATTATAGATTATGTCAAACAAAACTTTATATAACATATTAATTTTCCAGCTTATTGAAAAATAAACATTTGCACGTTCCTACCTGATTAGTTCTTGTTTCTATTATAGGAGCACGAAATAACGTTATTGAAACAAAACAAGTCAAAAATTGAATTTGACACACTGGCAAAAGAGAAGAAAAACTTGGAAATCACTTTGCATGCGGTACGTATTTAATGTAATTCGAGTTAACAGTCCCTTATTGAAGAGGCACTCCCTAACACTGGTGTCAAATTGAATAACTCCAAAAGCATAAATAATAGAATATTTACATGTATTATAATTATTATTTAACCTAAAACTTTAAACTATACATTACAGTTATCATCGGTAAAATCAGCGTTTTAAACTATTGTTGCAATACAAGTAGTAGTAGGGAAAGCAGAGTGCAAAATCCCTCACGGGAGGGAAAACGCACCAAATCTTAAAGTACATTGGGAGGTAAAACAGTCCAAGTCGTAAAACGCATCGGATCGTAAAGTGTATTGGTGCTTAAAGTAGATTATATACAGGGACGTAAATAACACCGTGACTGACTTTATTGTTTGAATG